>BMAO01011545.1:0-144118 GCA_019973975.1 Trichonephila clavata | reverse complement strand
CCTTACGGGGATATAAACATTTAGATAAATGCAGAATCCGTGAATCGATTCATAACGCAGACCCCAAAACAAAGAAACATAGGAAAATTTTAAGAGCCCTTAATAAGAAAAAAATATTGTTTTAGAAGTTAAAAATGGAGATAATTATAAATCTGGTGCATTTTAATAAGAAAGTAAGTGTTTTTATTGTAATCAGATTAGTTTAATGTTATTTTTGTCGTTTTCTCAAAATGAGTTTTTTTACATTTTTTCTTACCGCAAAACACAATATCTCAAAAAGTTATGCTTGGATGAAATAAAAAATTATATATATATGTTTTAAATACTAATACAGGGAATAGACCTCTCTTAAAATTTTATGTTGAGTAGAAATTTTTTTATACAGCAATAAAGTGAAAATTACAATAGCTTTTAAAGAAAATTTCAACGTTCAGAAGCTCGAAATACAATAGCTTCTCACGTAATGGTTATATTACCAAAATAAGTGTCTATTCCCTAGATAAGGTTGTATGCTATATTATTCAATTTACAAAATGTCAATATATTTATTTTATTTTCAGTTATCATGTTTTGCGTAAAGTCTTATTTTTGCTTATTTTTTCATAAAATACCCCTTTTACAGAAAAAATGTGCACTAATAAGACTTTACTTGGGTGTTTTTATGATTTTAAAGACCCATAAGGTCATAAAATATGTATTAACAGGCAAAATTCAGGTTAATTCAAAAAATTTTCTTCGAAGGTGTTCTGTTACCTTACTTGGATAGGGAAGCTGTGCGACGCATTTTAACTGTTGAACTACATATGAGGAAGATTTGTGTGAAGATTGTTCAAAAAGTTCTGTCCAATGTCCAAAAACAGTGCCGTATAGACGTGTGTTAGAACGCATTACAAATTAACCTTATTTTTTGGAGATTGTTGTAACATAGGATGAGACATGGATTTTTACCCAAGACCCAGAAAGTAAGCGCCGGCCGATGCAAAGGAAGAATCCAGGATCCCCAAGACCCCAAAAAGTAAGCATGTCAAAATCAAAATTCAAGGAAATGTTCATTGCTTTGTTTGACATTAATGGAGTAGTAATTGTTGAATGGTGTTTCCAGTTGTTAAACTGAAAATCAACACTACTATATTGAAGTACTAAAACACTTCGTGAAAAAATTAGGAAAAAAGGCCACATTTGGGAAGTGATGGATGACTGTAGAAGGAAGACAGTGCATCTGCTCACATGGCCTTATTCGTCAATCAGTTTCTAGCCCAGCAAAAATATGGCTATGATGAGTATCCTCCTTATTCACCTGATTTGGCTCTATGCGGCTTTTTTTATTTCCTGCAGTTAAATCTTGCTTAAAGGGAGCCCATTTTACCTCAGTTTAAGAAGTTCAGGCAAAAACGGAGATTCCCTTGAACGGCCTTTCCAACTACTACAGAACTGTGTTTTAGCAATGACAGCACCGAACGCAGAAGTGGTTGGATGCTGAAGGGGAATTCTTTGAAGGTAATAATGTCGGGAAGAACTGATTCTGTAAGTGTGTGTGCACTGATTTATTGGACCAGTCTCGTTATTTTTGTGTCACACCTCGTATTTTAGTTTTTCAAATAGAATTAGACTCAAAGATGATGTTACAATTTAAACTTTTTTTAAAAAAATCCCCTAGAGCAGTAGTCTTAAAACCCGGTACGCGGATCAAATAGTACCGGGCTGTCCAAGGAATATTAAATAATTTTTTTTTATTTACTGTGATGTATTTCGCTCGGAATTGTTCGATTTTTAATGGAAATCACTTTGTATTCCATGTTAAGTCACTTAATATTCTTTTTTTTTTTTTGGTGCAACTGTATTTTATCCTGAAGACATGCTGAAATTCAATTAAATTAAAATTATTAAATCAAAACAATCTGAAATATAAACAATCACCCCCCCCCCGCGCGCCTCAACGAGCTGCGGTAAAATTTTCTAACACTGACCGGTCCACGGAAGTAATAAAGTTGGAAAGCACTAACCTAGAAAATATAATTTGAACTAAAAATTAGAAGCACACACACACATAATACATGGCAAATAATAATCGTAGCCTAGTTTTCCTTTAATATTCAATTCAATCATTAAGGTGTCGTAATCGTCGCTTGAATATGTTTCAAAATTACGAGGTCCGTCACCAAAAGCTCTCGTGCAGCCGAATAGAGCGACGTTAATAATTCACTTGCTCACCATCATCAGTAGGTTTGCATTTACTTAAGCAATGAGAAGCTTCGAGGTTAGTAATTAATTTTAAAAAAATGTATCTTGTAAGCTTTGTATACACCTAAATATTGTTTTAAAATCCTTATTAACACATTTTTCTATGATTTAATTTCTAGTTTGTCGTAATTTAATGAAATACGATAATCCTTCTGAAATTTTTTAGATACACCTAGGTTTTTAAAGTTATATTTACAAAATTTTAGGAATATTCAAAGTAGTCTCCTCCAGCGTCAATGCTCTTTTGTAGACGAATATTTTCCACAGATTAAATGCTCCAAACCCTTCATTTCTTGGAATTGATGAAACAATGCATTTATAGCCACATCAATCTATTCTTCTAAATGAAACGACGTTCGCGTAAGCTTTTTTTTAGATAAAAACATAACCACAAAAGTCACACACAGCTAGATCCGGAGAATAAGGTGGATGTTCTGTCACTTTAATTTGTTTTTGCTGAAGAAACTCAACTGTTAATCTGGCTGTATGGGGAAGGTTGCATTGTCATGGTGAAGTATTAGTCCCCTAACATTCACTTCTTGGAGAATTTCTGAAAGACATTTAGTGGTATACCAGTTTGCTGTTACTTCCAACTTGATGACTTTGACCAATCCCGTACTTCTGGGGAAAAAAGGCATACTTGTTGCCGAAGAAAACTTTTCATTGTTCGTTATCTTTTCACCATTGTCGGCATGGGATCATCTTCAAAGACTCATACTTTGCTTTCTTGATGTGACAAAAAACGGTATGCCCGCTTCATCCCCTGTCACAATTTTAGAAATGATGTGGTGGCCATCATCATTCAGCAATTTTAAGGGTTTCTTTACTGATACTGACAGGCTCCTCTTTTTGGTGCTCAGTTAGATTATGAAAAACCCAACAGAACTTACTTTTTTCATATGTAATTCTTCATGAATAATTTTGTTTATGGCTGCGGATCCAATGTTAAATTCCTTCTGTATTATTTGGTAGGTACAGCGATTATCATCCGTAAACATTTTTCGTATGGCAGACACATTATCCGGGATTACGCCGGATAATGTTTCCACTGGCTTCTTGTATGTTCTTCATCCTGAAGAGAATTGTGACCACTGCAAAATTCTTTAAATCATCTGAATACAATAGAGGTTCACCAAATGCTAATTGCAGCCATTGAACGCATTCCTCTTGATATAATGCCACTTTAAAATCATAGAAAATCAGAGCACGATAATGTTCTAGCGTCCAACTCCATTTTCTCTTCTGTCTAAAATTTATTCTACGCTAAGCAACTAAATCAGTAAAAAGTCGTCTTCTGAGTTAAAATACTTTGTATTTTCAAGTTAAACCGTTAATTTTTTTTTTGTAACTTCTCGTCTGCACGTATCTTAAAAATTTCGGTTATCCTCGTATAATACAGGTATGTAGACAGTGGCGTTCAGAAGGAGGGTGTGTGGTTTAATTTTTATCACAGGGATTAAATTTTTACCATAGATGTGCTTTCGTCTATGTATTTTTTAGATTGTACCCAGAGGCGGATTAAGGTAGTTGGAGGCCCCTGGCGGTAAAAGGTTTGAGGCCCATGGGCTCTAGAGTCGAAAAACTAAAATAGTAAAAAAAGTCGCCTACTTTAAATTCTCAAAATAAAATGTACTGATAATAATAAAACTCAACGCCTAAAGAAAAATCTTAACGGTATATAAAAAAATTTAAAAACATTACTGAACAGCTTACAGTTTTGCTGTACAACTTGATTTCTCTTTGGCAAATTCATCAATTATTTTTGCCGCATCTATTTTGTCTAAGCCCTTTTGTTATGTATGTAATATGACCACGTTGTTCAATTTGTCTTTTCTCCCATAGTACTTCTTAAATTATTTTTAACACGTTTTAAAACTAAAAATTTTTTTCACCTGATGCTTTCGATAACGGTATTGTTAAAAATATTTTCAAAAGTATTTCTACATTAGGATTTCTCTTGCATCTCGATAAATTTCTAGTAGAGGTATTCATTACATCTTTCTTTTCTTTTCGTTTCCCCTATTCATATCGTCAAAATTAAAAGATTCAATATCGTCTTTGTAAGTTTCCTTTAATTTTTGTGTAGCGTTCTTTTTAATATTTCCGGTTATAATCTCTCGTCAAAAATACAATAAAGTATTCTATAACAGTTTGATAAATCTCCGCTCTTCAGGATAGTTCTGCTCTTGTGCTATCGCATATGACATAAAATGAATTCACTATGAAATTTCCCTTCTTTCAAAAATTCGTAACCGACTTCTTTACTTTCACCAAAAATATTTTTTTCTTTTTACTGCCTGCTAGTTTGTCCAGCTTCCTCTACAAACGAGAGCCCTGGTAAATCAGTTGCTCCTTGTCTATTTTTCCAAATTCATTTCTGAAATTTTGGATATAATTTTCTAAAGATTTTAGTAAGCTAGATCCTTTTAATTATATATATATATATATAACACTCAACTTATTGCAATGATTTGCTATTAGCACTTATTCTCTTGAGTATGGCATTCCCAATCATGGTCATTAGGGAAGTTTCATATTTTTCCATCTGTTTCTAATCGTCTCTAGTATTGTGGTCTTTTTTTCCCTCATTCGGATCACGGATTTCAGCCAGGACAACTTTTATCTTGCTATTAAGGTCTATCTTTATCTTGTTATTACGGCCTAAATTCAACTAATTTGAAATAGTTTGCTTTTTGAACTAGAAATATCTTTTATCATGTAACTTCATTTAATTCCATTAGTAAAATACACTGAAGGAAATAAAAATCCCTTCTCAAAAAAAGATTTGTGCTGTGTCAACGGAATTTGGTTGGCGTGTTTATACATCTGAAAGATAATTTTGATTCTAATTTTTCGCTTTGCGCTTAACTGTGACGCTAGTTGCACCACGTGGAGGATGTGAACTAAGTGTACTTTAAATGCGCAATATAAAGTTCGTGAGCGTTATTTATCGTTGAGATTTGACGTAGTGAGTTGCTGTTAGTCCAAAATGACTTTAAAACGACGAATAAGCCATTATCAATAGCTCGCTGAGTTTGAACACGAGACTGTATAATAAAGCTAAAAAAAAGATGGATTTTCTTTCCACGGTATTATAGAGAGACTTGGAAGGAAGACAGTGGTCTAGGGAAGGCACTACCTGAAGAAAACTATAGCTCAATAATGCACGGGTCACTACTGACAGAGAAGATCCCAGTATTCATCACATGGCTGGGGAACATAGTACATCTACAGCAGAAATTACAGCTTTTTCTGGCACCAGAGGGACACAGTGAACTGTAACTAATCAATCTTTTAAGAAATAGCTCCCAGCCAGACGCCCTGTAGCTTTCATATCATTAGCTCGAAATCATTGACATCTGTGACTTTAGTGATGTCATGCTAGAGATCATTCGAGAGCGGAGTGGTGATGTGTTGAGTTCTCCGATCAAAGCTTTTTCTGTCTTGGTGCCAGAGAAGCAGTGGCGTAACGGAGACTGTTAGGGGTTCCCTGCAAAGTCAGGTTTGAGACCTCAAGCCATACTTGATGTCAGTCAGGCTATGGGGGCCCTAGAACCCTAGCCGAGCCCCACAATGCGAGAGTTGAGGAGTGTACGTTACGCCACTGCAGTGATAGCTGTATATTGATTAGAAGAAGGCCATGTCAGCGCCTGCAAACATTCTTTCTGCCACCTAGATACTCTGGGCCTGCACCTACAGTTATGGTTTAGTGTGAGCAATTTTCTTTGATTGATGGAGCCCTCTGGAGGTTAATCCACACACCCTAACTGCAAACTAGTCCGTCTGTCTGGCGATTCAAACAGTTGCACTGCAATTTATAAACATCATTCAAAGGGTGTTTTCCTACAGGATAACGTTCTCTCTCATCCCTATTGTAATACAACAGTCTATATATGGTGTCAAAGTGTTACGTTGGCCTGCTAGATCACGAGATATTTGTACAATCGAGCACGAATGGGACATCATTGGACGGCAATGTCAGCTTCATCCACAACCAGAATTAAACAACCTTATATTTTCCATCCCTCAAACTGATCTCCGATACCACTATGGCACATGACGTGCACGTTTGCATGCTTGCTTGGGGGCCCCTTTCTGGGAACTTGGGGGGCCCTGGCGGCCGCCAGGTCCGACACCCGCTTAATCCGCCTCTGATTGTACCCCCTTCCCTCCTGAAATAGGTTTGCGTAAGCCACTGCCTATATAGTTTTTATTTTACAAGTTTTTCAAAATTTTATCCACATATTTCAAGTAGAATTCACTGTAATTAAAACAAAACAAACGTACTGAAACTACAAAGTACCCGAGTGCAAAAAGTTAATAGGATGTTTTTCGTTAATTTCAGTATGCCTCAATTTAGAATATCCATTGAGAATTAAATTATTTTCTGTTACAAATTTGAATCAGCCTAAATGATAAAAAAAAAAGGTTTTTTAAGTTTAAAAGCAGGATACCAATAATTTTTACAAATTTTGAGTCACTAAGTTTGGTTTAAAATTTACATTCTTCGTTTTTCCAAATAGATCTTTTATATTTAAAAATAAATTAATAACTACTTTAATCTCTTTTTGTTAATTAATTTAAAAGGGGTATTATATTATATTGTAAAAACATCTAATTACACATTCTGCATAGTAGGTAGTTATTTCAATAAAATATTTATACACATTTTATTCTTATTATGCAGATTATATATATATACATATATGACAGCAGAATAAAAACCTTTGTTCTCATAAGAAGTATTTGAAATACTAAAGAATAGGAAAAAACAATGAGGATATTAGATAGGAATTATTATTGTTGTTATAATAATTATTATTTTTTTATGAAAGAAATTAAATACAGGAGCTTTCGCGCAGAAAACATCGAAAAATTAATAGATATGCAAATTTATCGAAGTTTGGAAACCGAAGATTTGTATTCATTGATCACTTGTAGATGACGCCACTATCAAGGAGTATGGAAATGGACTTTAATATCTGGTGATGCAATTCGAGCGAGTCTATCCAACACCTCCTGTATCTAGAACAGGGGTGGCCAACCTTTTCGGGAAGAGTGCCACTATTTGATAAAAAAATAATTAAACGTGCCACTGCCAACTTTTCCAACAAACAAATGTTGAATAGTGAAAAAAAGTTACTTATAAGCTTATTATGGGATTTTTACGCAATGCAAGTCTTCGTATTTTTAAAAAAATATAATAAATGAGACGAAAGTACACAAATTTAGGTTTTTATTTTGATAAACTTCTTGCAAGTTCAATCAGTTAGGTTAGGTATAAAATAAAAATGAGTAACTTGAATCATTTAATTCAAAATAATTATTAAATGCTCAGTATTTACTTAATGTGACTTTTGAATTACTACTTTTTTAACCAAGTCATTCATATTAGGATTAGTTCTTACAGATACCTACAAAATTAGGTTATTATAGGTGCACATCAGCTAGTTTTGAGTGATATTTAATTTACTTTGTTCACATAGTAGAAAATATTTATTCACAATCATATTTTGATGCAAATTTTGAGGATTTTTGTCTGAAACGACCCCACTTCAATAAAATTGTAAAAAAATGGTTATTTATTATCTTTTCAAAAATTTTTAAATTTTACATTAAGTCTTCGAGTGCCACTGTTTCAACTCCACCGTGCCACATTGTGGCACGTGTGGAGTTGAAACAGTGACCCCTGATCTAGAACATAGATTCTCAACGTGGGCGATAACGCCCCCTTGTGGGCGTTTGAGAATTTCAGGGGGGCGGTAAGAAACCCAGAGAAAATTAGAAAGTGTTGAGATGGCACGGAGGGGCTTGGGCAGATTAACCAAATATAGTCTTAAAAAAAGACTAAGAAAGCACTCTGATTATTACTAACAAAAGTAAACTTTAATGCTGTTTACGTTGATTGTATGTATTCAAATCATTTCTATATTACATGTTCGAAAATTCACATATTTCGATAATTCGGGAAGTGGATGAAAAACTTAAAAATATTACATTACATTCAGACCTACATTAAACCGAATGATATAGTAAATTTTAATTTCTGTAGTGCACGTGTTGTCTTTGTCTGTGAGCAATAGGAAAAATGTTTCGTCCATTGGATTTCATTACGAATATTATCCAAGAAACATAATAAAATATGTTAATCAGGAATTAACGTGTGATTCTTTAAAGGCTGAAACTGTCAATTTATATTTATCTTCGTATAATCAAAACCCCTACCTGTCTTTATAACAGGTAAGCTAAAACTTTTATTCCACTCTTTTAAATGAAGAAGAAATTCAGTAGCGTTTCAATTCCAACAACACCCTATCTATGACTAAAATAAGTAAGATTACACAGTTAATTATATTTGTGGTAACAGCTATTTCAGATTCACAAATAAAAAAATGGAGCTTTAGAAAAATTAAATAAAAAATATATTCTATAGTTATAGGATATATTTTAAAACTTAACTCTTGTTTTCACCATGTATTAAGTACACTTTTATTCCTAAAGGTGGGTGGTGGTGGTATCGAAATGTTCATTAGAAAAAGGGGCGGCATCGAAATATTCACTAGAAAAAGGGGCGATATCGAAACATTCACTAGAGAAATGGGCGCTAGCTCAAAAAAGGTTGGGAACCTATGATCTAGAAGGTGTTGGTCCATCATAGTTTCGGAAAAAACTCTCGTGCCGAAATTTCTTAAGAATAAAGAGATACAAGTTACTTTTATTCTTGAATAAACAGTTTTTACATTTGATTTGAAACATGATTTCATTGTGTATAATATTAGTTTTCGTTGCAAATTTTAAAAATTATTTTCCGAGAATTTTTATATATTTTTTAAATTTATCCTTTTTATAATATCTATTCTTGAACAAAAGGAATTAAGAGCGGTACTTAATTTTTTCTTTCCATCTACTTTTTGGAAGTATAACTTCAATATGTATTGTTCAGCATTCTGATTTTGTTGTTTATTACGAAAAAATATCTTTTTAATGTTTGATGTTTAATGCGATTAAAAATGAAATATAAAAACTCTTGTGTGCATAAAACTCTATGAATTTTGCCAAAAGTCAAAAGACAAAATTGTGAAATGTTGTTCTTATAGCTCCTGAACGTAAGGAATATATGATGATGATGATCAGAATGTAGATTTAATTAAAGGCCTTTAATGGATCAATAAATTGGATAATCATATTGTTAAAAGTGATTCTAACGGAAAAAGAGCTGGACAACTCCTCGTCATTAGACTATCTCTCCAATAAAAAATATTTAAAAATCTTGAAATAGCTCCAACATTAATATTCATGTAGAGGCATTATTTGTGCTGATTTTCAAGAGTCCTGGTGAGTGAGAGCTTATCAACGCCACACTGAACGCCAATACGAGGACTGATGGCAGGGACGGCTCTAGGGCAGGACAACCCAGACCCCTGCCAGGGGTGGCAAATTTTAAGGGTTGCATTTGAATCAAATTTTAAAAAATGTATTTTTTAAAAAAAAATTTGAAAATTTTCTGAAATATTATTGGATGAGAATTTGGTATATCATTTAACGTATCACATCTCCTCGTTTTGTAATTTTCGCATCTTTCACTCGTAAATCTCTCCCCATTCAGGTGTGAGATCACAATGGACATTCCTTTCACCCATACAATATTCGGTGTCAGCTATCCAAAAGGAGACAGAGGTAACAAGAGTTTTCGTTAGATAGAGAGCCACAGGACATATTTTATTTTATTCTTGAGTGTAGTTTCTGTTAGTTAAAATAAACGCTTGTGATCCCCACCATCAGTAGACTCTTTTTTTTTTAAAGAAATTGCCTGGCTGAAATGGGCATTTTCTTTTCTTACATTTTACTTGTTTTAAATAATAACAAGTTATTATGTTCTTCATTTCGTGTTACTTTCTATTTTTTAAGACTTAAAATAATATACATATATACTTCGCAAAAATTCAAGTTTTGCGTTGGTGTGTTCCTATGACAGGGGTGGCCAACCTTTTTGCGAAGAGTGCCACTATCTGATGAAAAAAAGTTTTGCGTGCCACTTTAAACTTTTCCAACAAACAAAAGAATATGAAAAGGTGAAAAAATGTTATTTACTGGCTTATTATGAAATTTTAACCCAAATACAACACATTTCTTATGCAAGTCTAAGCAGTGGAAGTTTTAAAATAATGTAATAAATTATGAACTAAAGTTTTATTGTTAAAATTTTCTTTTCAGTTTCAATCAATTACGTTAGGCATATAAAATTTTAAAAAAATAAGTAACCAGAAAAATTTAATTCTAAATAATTATTAAACAGTCTGTACTTTCTCAGTGTGGCTTTTTATTTCGTAGATTTTTTACTGAGTCATCTACATTAGGATCAGTTCTCGAAGATGCAAATAGAGGTTCTCTAGGTATGCATCAGTTTCTTTCCCCCCCCTCCAAAATCGAGACAAAAAAAAGCCAAAGTGTGTTCACAAAAGAAGATATAAGATCAATCAGGTTTGGAAACGAACAATCTTTTCCTTGTAATCTTAAATTTAAACTACACTCAAAAGCCAAAACATTATGACCATCCCTACATTTTGCAATGAACTCGCCTGGATGACGTGGAAGGCACGTAATCAGATGGAAGTGGTTAACTGCTGCTGGAGAGTCTGAAGAATCATTCTTTCACTTACTTCTGTGTGTGTTGGGAAAGGCTGCGTATCTAAGTGACTTTGATAGAGGGCAGATTGTAATGGCTCGAAGGCTCGGGAACAAGTATTTCCGAAACTGCACGAATCGTGGTTTGCTCACGATCTACAGTTGTTAGTACTTATGCAAAGGGGATGAATGACGGTGAAACCAGCAGTAGACGACATGGTGTTGGACTTCCACACGCTATCAAAGAAAAAGGTCGTCGGAGACTGTTTTGCATGGTGAAGCAAAACCGGAGCCAGACAGTGGTTCAGCTGACAGCCTAATACAATTCAGGGCCAAGTAGAACAGTATCGGTGCACACTGTTCAGCGGACACTGTTGGATATGGGGCTACGCAGCAAACGTCTCACTCGTGTGCCTTTGCTGACCAAGCGTCATCGCCAACTGCGCGTGCGCTGTGCCCGGGAACATCGCGACTGGTCCATGGATCAGTGGGAGAGAGTTGCCTGGTCAGATAAATCACGTTTTGTCATTCATCACGCCTATGGCCGTGTCAGGATACGCCATCTTCCAGGCGAACAGTTGCTCCCTCAATGTACAGTAGGTCATACACAGGATGGTGGTGGCGGTATTATGCTTTCGGGGGCATTCTCTTGGGCGTCTTTGGGACCCGTGGCTGTGGTAGAGCAGACCTTGAATGCTACAGGGTATCTGAACATCATTACGGACCAGTTGCACCCTTACATGGCCTCTGTTTTCCAGCAGGAAATGGAATGTTCCAACAGGACAACACCCCATGTCATAAAGCTAAAATTGTGTTGGAGTGGTTCCAGGAACATGGGGCTGAATTCCAGTTAATGTCCTGGTCACCTAACTCACCGTATCTCAATCCGATAGAACACATTTGGGATGCCAAGGGACGGCAGCTCAGAGTTCAAAGACCACCAATTCGCAATATCTCGGATTTGCGTGACCGTTGCTTAAACATCTGGTACAATCTGTCTCCGGCCATCTGCCAAGGTGGGTTGAAGCTGCGTTGCGCGCCCAAGGTGGGCCAACTCGTTATTGACTCGAATTTTCGTATGTGATTTTTATTCTGCAGGATACGAAGGCAGACTGATTAAACGAACTATTAATCAATCGGATTCAACCAATGGGGGGAACAATAAAAGAAGTCTTATTCCAACGGAATCCTTTTAGAATATGCCTTTATGAATTCAATCTTTATAAAAGTTAAAATTTTGTTTTTAATGTTGGAACTCTGACTAAGCAAATGTGCTTGCGGAACCCCTGTCAAAGTTCCAGGGAACCCAGGTTGAAGATCTCTGGTCTAAAGCAGTCGTGTATAGCAAGCAGTAGCATACACATGAATTTTTCGGGGGGGGGGGGTCCAAGGTCGAAAGTCCACTATTTTCGTATCATGCTGCAATACGCCACCCATCATATTCTTTTGATTTTGTAAATTATCGGGAACAAAAAACAGTAAACAATTAATTATTAAATGAATAATTAGCATTAATTAATAAAATTAATTATTAATAACAAATACGTAATTAAATTTTATGTACTATATATACATAGGATTAAAATAAATCGAGGGAAAAAAATCAAGGCCTTTGAAGGGAGTTAGGGTCTGAACTCGAGGACCCCCTCCTTGTGTACGTTACTGACGGCAAGGAATAACCAACTTACTCTCCCATTTGTCTACGAAATTTTACTTTGAAGACCTTTAAAATTTAAACATGTCAGTTAAAATGCATGGGGAGCATCTAACAAATAAAGAATAGGCCTCAACATTTTTACTTAACCAGTTTTTTGTATTCGACAGTATGGGGAGCAAGTGGTATGCGTAAGGTGGTGCTAATTAGTATAGAACTTTAACCTAAGTTATTCTTCATCTTGCCACTCTGGTTAACTTGTCCCCATCTCCTCTATGTTTAGCTTGACATAATCTAAACAAACCAAAAATACCAAATTATGATACTCAAACATTATAAAAAGGCTCATTATGACGCTACAGCAACTCAAAGTACATAAAATTTTATAAAAACTGTGAGATTGTCCAGTGACGTAGCGTATACCCCCCCCCCCCAAACCGCATTGCGGGGGACCAAGGTTCTAGAGAGCCTAAATACTAACTGACGCCAGGTATATACACTTTGTAAGATCCGGCTTGGGGCCCAAAACCTGACTTTGCAGGGAGGCTCTAACGTTACGCCACTGAGAGTATCCAAGTTTTTCTTCGTCTAAAATATACCGGAATTTTTCCATATCTAGAGTAACTTTCGACATCTTATTTAATGAAAATCTCAAGGCTTTTTAATTTTTGTTTTTTCGCATTATAAACAAACAAAAACAAAAAACCACATTCGTGAAATGGCAATAACAACAGAAAATGAAGTGTTAGGAAGTAATTTGATAATTAAATTTTAATAATATTAATTTACTCGCCTCAGAAAACACTTTACTTAGTTTCTCTTTAAGAAACACTAATCAATTATTTCAAGCAGTTTTTACTTATCTTACATTTTTTCACAAGTTCGTAACTTTCATTCATTCCATGCCATTTGTATAAGGTCAGGATTGATCACAATCAAAAGTTCAAAATTACTTGAAATCCTGAATTTATTACTGCACGAATATTTAATTATATATTTTTTAACATTGAAGCAAATTCATATTGACTGCCAATCAGTTATTCGAAAATATAAATAAAGTACCGTAGTGATGATCACGTGCTACAGAAGTACTGTGTGTTAATTTACTTTCGTTGCTAAAGAATGAGGAAGAACACAGGTACAAGAGGAAGAAAAGAATGTATTTGATTGAGCCACAATTTATCATAGAAATATCATTAAAGAAAGGAAGAGCTGTTTTGTCCTACTGATCACAATTTCATATGAAATTTCCGCCAAGAAATAAGTCATGTTTTCGTCGAAGGATTATTTTACTGTTAAAATAAAATTCAATTATATTTCTTTCTTTTTTTCGTTATAGTACTCATACCGAAATAGGTATTGTTTGTCATTTCAAGAGAAAAATAAGTCTTGAAAAACAATTAAATTTTCGATTTATTTTTAAATGAATCAGCTATTCTCTTTTCTTTATGGAAAAAAAAAGAGTTAGTAGAGAGAGAGAGAGAGCAGTTTCAAGGTTATCTTGTTGAATGGGTAATCGGATGGCTAAGCACTTGTTTCCATTCATTACAGGAATGAAAAAATGGTTTTATGTTAGTTTTATAATCATTCATTTATATATAAGTTACACAAGCTCCGTAATCCCTCCCCCTCCCCCCTTTCAGAAAAAAAAATCGTCCACTTGTGAGTGTGTACGTATTGCGTAATGGCTCAAGCCGTTTCAGGTGTAAAGCACAGTATTTTAGGAGTTTCCCTAATGACAGACAAAGGTATAAAAAATCCTCCGCCAAAAGTAATGAGTAATTATTTAAGAAAGTGGGTTCTGTATACATATACACTATACATTCCTTTTTTCTCTCTCTAATCTATCTTTTGCTTATTGCAATTTCCATCTATCTTTGTTTCTAAGGGACTGCAAAAGCAGTGCTTTGTAATTTTTACTTCAAAAGATTTTTTGTCTGGCTGCTATTTTTGACATAAATATTGGGGAGAATTTTAGCCGCAAAAACTTTGTATCACGTCATATCTTTTAAAATTATAATTAGGATAAAAATAATGCAAAATAAAAAATATCCGTAAGTAATTTTTCTAATAATGATCATGGTTTGTATTTGTTAATATTTTTACGTGTTAAAATATTTTTTTAAAATTTTTGTAGAGTACCTGTTTTTTCTATTGATAAAAGTTGCTTAAATAACAAGAAAGTCAAAGATTGTAATGTCTCGAGACTTCTTGAGGACTTGGGCTCCTGTGCAAAAGTAGGACACATGAAACCCTTTTTAGTAGACAGTATTAATATAGCAAACATCACACACACACACACATCACAGATATTCGAACAAACGGTAGACCTTAACCCGCTTAGGACCAGGCAATTTTTCCTGTTTCGCCTAACTTCATTTAAATATTCATATAAAATTATTAATGTAATAAAATTTATAAGTTATAAACAGACCATTCAATAAGTTCCAAATTAAGAACACACCAGTGTGATCACGGGTTTCAGGACGGACAAAGCGCAATCTCAAAAATGATATCGTGTTCCCTGAAGTGATCACATATTTATAAGAACATGGTCCTGAACGGGTTAAATAAATGCGAGTGATTCACCATCTCATAAACTTAGGCACAAACCGACTGTCGCCTTTCGACTGAAGGAGTAATGATGGTGTATGACAGGGGTGTCAAACTCTCGGTCCGCAACGAACATTTTTGGGGCCCGGCCAATACATCGGCACACAATAAAAAAATAAAATAACAAAGATAGATAGGATTCGCTATGCGATTTCAATTCCTACTATTAAATCACTCTCTCCCTTATATATCTTGTTCAAATTTCCAATCGTTAAAAAAATGCTTTCTATTCATCCATTCAAGTTCAAATACATTTTTTAAAACTTGTAGTGGATGTCACTTTATGCTAATACAGTTTTTTTCAAATTTTAATTCATTAATTAAATTAAAAAGTGAATAAATAGTAACAAACAATAATAATCCAACAGCATATTTTGAAAGGGGAATCATTCGTTGTGTTCCTGTAGCGCAATAGATAGCGCTTTGGGCTTCTAATTCAAAGGTCGTGGGGTCGAATTCCACCTGGGATGACCTAATTTTTGTGAATGTGATGTATTTTTTACTACACTATTTTATTAGAATAATTAAATTCAATAAATGAATAAATAGTAACCAAAACGAGTCCACCATATATAGAAAGGAAAATCGCTTTCTATTTTGTCACTTAATGTTGTGATTCTCTCATACGTATGTACATATTTATATTAATTGTAACTATTTAACGGTAACCCGTAACAAATGAATGTGCCTTACTAACAATCTCACAAACCTAGGAATGAACCAACTCAACCAATTGTCTGCTTTCAACGATATGAGTAATGACGGTAAGACCTATATACGAACATGACCTAAAAATGCCCTATTGCCAATTGTCGTATAGTTCGAAATTCTCAGCTTTTGACGATCCAAATCTTACTGAGGCTGAGGCCCTGAGATACTTGACCCATGCCTTAAAACGTTCTTGGCGGTGCCTCCTTTTCAGGTTGTTCGAGGTAAAGATCTCGTTAAAGTAAGAAAGAAGTAAATAAATTACTTTTCTCTTACCTGAAGAGAGATGGAATTCCTCGGTTAGATGAATCAATATAGGTGACAAACGTCTGTATGACAATGTGGCTGTAAGATCGATTGAAAAGAATCAATATGTGGCAATAACATCCATAATCATCTACTTCGCTGACTGAAGTTAATACTATTTGTATATTATTCGGTAGTGATGTTCATTCGCGCATTAAGGTGTTGTTCTAGCTAAAACAGTCCCCTCACCCGAATAAAATCTGAGATAAAACTGATAGATTTCGCGGATAGTCCATTGCTACAGGCTTCTGTAAAATTTCATTTATCCGCAGAATTAAAAAAATTATTTTTATTTATTTAAGGATTTTTTCAGATTTATTAAAATTATGAAAACATTTTTCCAAAAATTGGAGAATTGATTTAGGATGTCGGTTACTATAAGTTCCTCATTTTGAATCAAGTTAAATGACGAGCCCTTGAGTTGCTACCTCATCCTCCCACCTCTCACTCTCTGAGTAATTTGAGACCCCGTTTCTTTAAACGTGCTGCATCCATTTTTTAATTAGAACACATTTCATTTCATTTAAGAGAACTTTCACAGGTTCGTTTTCAGAGATATTTCGTTTATTATTTTACTGCACATTTAACTCTTTATTTTGAACAGTAGATACGTTCTTCGAAAAAGTGGGCAAAGACAAGGTTGCTAAAACAAAAACGGAAAGGCATCCCTCATGATATCCCAACCACATAAGGTGAAAAGAAGAATGTTATTTAATTCGAAAAATTGCGTAGGAAAATTAATGAACAATCAATAGCATAGGATTTTATACATAATTATTTCTATATATATATAAAGGAGAAAAGCGACTCACTCACTCACCACGATATTTCTGGAACTATAGGACCGACAGATATGAGATTTGATGAGTATGTTTCTTCTGTCGAGCGGATACTCGCCAAGAATGAGTTTTCTGAAAACTGAGCCCACCCACCCCTTCCCCAAGGAGGAGGGATTGTAAAAGGCAAAAATTTCCGTTTTGAACTAGAGACTTGAAATTTGGCAAATACAGTATTTAACACGAAATTGAGGAGACTGAAATATTTTTTCGTGTAAAAGGATATTGCAAAAAAGAAAAAAATATATATTCAACAAAATTAAGTTTATTAGAGTACATTTTATTCACACACAAATGTGCACATGCATGTATTAATAAAAACCGTTTAACAATAGGAAAATCTTTACAGATTTTCATTTTCGTCTTCTATTTTTGATCAACAACCTTAAGCGGCTCCATCTTCATTAAAAGCAAAATAGCAGTTTGTCCCCCCCCCTGAGCTCTTGGCGATTGTGCTCGCAAAAAAACTCTTCTAAAATAGAAAAAATAACGCGAACCAAATTCACTGATTTTTACTCACATTGCGATGTACTCGTTATCGAATTTCAAAGCCAACAAGAGATTAAATGTTTTCTGTGGTTTTTATAGAGATGGAGGGTTAAAGTAGCGTAGTAGCCATGGCTAGTCGCCTCGCATAAAGACCACGTTTGTGAAGCATTTGACGCACGATTCACCTTGATTCCAACCTTCCGGAGCTTGCAGCGAGGAAGGATCTGAGTTCAGCCGGATTTGTGGTTCTATTCCTTCGTGAGCATAATGACAAATATTGGCCATCGGCACTCATGGTAGCACGTAGTCGTCCTTGGCTGAACCTCCTAGAAGCCGAATCTGTAGTTAGAAATTGTTGCCAAAATCTTGAATCACAGACGGATTCACATTCATCCATCTAGCCTCCTTCATCTGACTTTTTCCTGTCTTTAGTTTCCCAATAGCTTGCCATCGGTCAAATGATATATAAATGCCTGGAGGTTATTGTTACTATTTCGCTATACCAGATTTCTAATCTCACACGCAGTGACAATTGCTGCCTTGCTCTGAGACATCAATTCTTACGCTCCTCGTAAATGACGAATTTCGACTGCACCGCCACTATTTTGCATAATGTAATATCGTTCAGAGAGATAGAAAGCTTCTTTTACTTACCAACAAGTTCAAATTTCATTGAGATTGGCTTATTTTTGGGCGAATTATCGCTATTCTTGTAATTTTTTCTTCATTTATGATAACCAGGGTATTTAAGTAAATCATATGGGGTTGGTAAGCTGATTTGTAGAGTCAATGTGTCGTGGATTCAATATATGTACATTTCTATCAAAAAGCTTCATAAGAGCTGCTGTATAATAGATTTAAATGATCTTAAGTTGTCTCGTAATGCAATGTAAAAGTTTGATAAATGAGATAAACACAATTGTTGTCTTCGTCAGATGATTATAATCCAAAATGGAAACGGTGTCAATATCCAAAACAATCAATAACCCGTCATAAAAGAATGTTACTCAATTCAAAACAAAATTAAATCTCTTTAGACAACCAAAGTGTAATATACTCCCCTTCAATTTATTTTTTAATAAATTCAAGAAAATATTTGCTTATGATATACTCGACAGACCACAAGTATTGTCGGGTAAACATCGAAGAGACAGACAAATTGGGCTGTTAAAAAAATATCAACAATAAATATTTGACTGGAGTTGAGATTTATTTACACGAACGAAATTGAATTTCGAGATTCGGAAAGAGAGTCCATACTGTCAGAAAGGATTATTGAAAAAGGATTTTAAGAAGTTGAAAAGTTGGCTTGATTGCTTTAGTCAACGTGAGGCATAGTAAAAAGAAGTAAACTCAAATAACGTCTGGTGAAGAACAGCTATATTCACTAGCATATATTCGTCTTTCTTGACACTTGGACAAGTATTTGTTTCGGGTTGCTTACGCTGAAAGTAGCCTCGTTGCTATAGCAACCAGACAGTCTGGATTTCT
The DNA here is from genome assembly GCA_019973975.1 of Trichonephila clavata. Lineage (NCBI taxonomy): Eukaryota > Metazoa > Arthropoda > Arachnida > Araneae > Nephilidae > Trichonephila > Trichonephila clavata. The sequence continues at coordinate 125,155 of BMAO01011545.1, read as the reverse complement.
TTATATACAGCTCCTTCTAATATATTTTTATCGACTGCTTTCAGCAATCCTTTTGTTTCACCTAGATGATACTCTTAATGAGAAAAAAAAGTTCTTACATGTATTGTCGAAGAAAAAAATATTAAATTTTACTTTGTGAAATAATAAAACATAAAACGGTTTTATTATTGATTGAATACAATATATACATCATATTTACATGTATAAGCCGAGAACTTTTTTGGAACTTTTTTAAGGAGAAAGGAAGGTGACCTGTTCATATTCGGTACTGTGTAATCTCGGAAAAAACATAATTAAGGAAAAACGGTTTTTTAAACATTTTCCTATTAGCCATGCGCAAGCTATATTAACTATCAATCAAGTATTCACACTCTCCCCATTATATTTATTTATATATCTTTTTTAAATTTTCAATCATTAATAAAATACTTTCTATTCGTTCAATCAAGTTCAAATAAATTTTTTAAACTTATAGTGGATGACACTTGTTGTTAATACAGTTTTACCAAATATTAACTCATTAATTAAATTAATTACCGGTTTTCGACGCCGACTTAGATTCGTCTCCATTGTTGTAACAATGTAACTGTTAAAACAATGACAAAAGTTGGCGGCGAAAACCGGTTTCCTAGTCAAATTAGCCAAATCGGCTGGGCATTGCTGCAACAATGCAGACAGATCATGCTCTTTTTCAATTTTTACTATAAGTTAACTCTCTCCCTATATATATATATATATATATATATATATATATGCCTTTATTTGTAAATACTATTATAGTTTAATGCTCAACAAACATTTTGAAAATAATACAGCTTTTATTAGGTCATCAATTTCTGATAGAGAAATAAATAATCGAATTTTGGCTTTTCATAAACAATTAAAAATACAAATTAATAATAATTTTAAATTTCCACATGTATTTCTTACTCCTAAATTTCATAAAAATCCAGTAAAGTTTAGAACAGTTACTAATGGTTTTAATACATATATATATCAGCAAATCAGGCAAAATTCTACATGAAATGTTACAAGATACAATAAATAATCTAAAAACTTCAACCATTCTTAAAAATAGTACAGAACTTATTGCACAAATTAAAGATAAAAAAATATTTTCAGTATTTAGTTTAGATTTTGAAGATCTTTTTAACTCAATTAATATTGATGATATGATAAAAACACTAGTAAAATTACATAAAGATAATTTGTTTAAAAATGTCAAATATGATAGATTTGGTTCTCTACTTAGGTTAGTTCTAAAAGAGAATTATGTTTATCATAATGGTAATTATTATCAACAGATTAAGGGTCTACCACAAGGTGGCCCAGCTAGCAACTGTCTTGCCAATTTAATTTACATTATTTTGAAAAAAGTTTCACAGACAACTTAGAATTTTATTTTTTTCGTTATATAGATGATATAATCATTTTTGGCAAGCAAGACAACTTTATACCTAATATTAATTTTTATCCACAATATCTTAATTTAATACAGACAAATAGTAACAGTTACGAAGCAAATTTTCTTGATATAGAAATTAATTAAATGATTATAAAATAGTTACTAATATTTATGATAAACGAGAATACTAATTTCAATATTATAAAAGTACCGCATTGGGAGAGTAATGTGCATGTATCTATATTCAGAAATATTGTTCTTAATTACACACTACGCAATAAACTTCTAGTTTCTAATAAATCAGAAAAAATAAAAAATTATAAACATTTTACTAAATACTGTTTAATTCAAAACTACCCTATTAATTTTATTAATAGATATTTAAATAATGAAATTCTAAATAGTAAGGATTAAATTTCCATAGTTTTAAAAGGTTTATATTATAGATTTATTATTCTTCCTAGATAGTTTTAAATACCCCCAGTTTCTAGTTTTAGATAAAATTACTTTTTTAGAATATATTATAACTTTTAAACCATATTAAGAGTTTAAGATAATGGTAATATGTTTACATTTCTTGTTTTATTATTTCTATTCTTTTCATACTTTTGCTAAGTGCTATTTTTCAGCCATTGCTTTGTTTTGAAATTGTATTTGGGTCCAGAATCTGGCAATAACTTGTTTATTGTACTCAGATTTAGCGCGGGCTCTGCATTTCAGTATGCAATTTTTGGGTAAGTTACCTTTTCCTTATAATGGATTTAGATTTCCTATCCATTATTTCCAATTGGTATTTGCTTGGTATTATTAACAAAAAAGGGGGAAGGTTGGCTGGCCAAAAAACATGTTCAACCCCACTTTTATACAGAAGGATTTTTTTAAAGAAAATTTTATGTATACTAGCTGTCCTAAGTCAGAAATGTTGATAATACTGAAGCATCCATTCTTTTATATTTTACTGTGTTATTTCAATCTTTCATATCTCCTTCTAAATTCTGTTGTCTTGTTATCTGGCAATTGATATTCTTTTAAGTATTAATCATGTAATTCATCTCTCTCTTGTAGAGAAATTTTGAATATATATATATAATATATATATATATATATATATATATATCTTATAACATTTTCAATCGTTAATAAAATACTTTCTATTCATCCATTCAAACTAGGAACTGATTAAAAAAAATTTTTATATTACTTGTTAATTACTTGAATGAGAATTTTAATCTAAAAGAAGGAGAGGGAAAAAAGCCACAGAAATCCTTCAAAATCAGTGACAGAATGCGAGTTTCCGAATACTTCATAAAATTCGCATTTACTCATTGAGGTGTCTGGATGCATGTGATCATCATGCCGTGAGTTTATCCTCCAGAGCATGCAACATAGATTGACAATCACGTGCCGTATGCACATTTATCTTTCCACATATTTTCTAAATGAAAAAATGGAATAGAAAGTATGATCTGGCACAAACATTGTACAAGATAACGGATGAATAGAAAAATTGTATTATCTTCAGATAGGGTTAATAGAAATAAAACTATCGTAGTTGATGTTTTACTTTTCGGCAATTTGATTAGAAAGTATTCCAGCAGTTATACTCGTTTTTCGCCTTTATGGCGACGTGTTTGAAAATCACACTAAATCCCACGCCCGATTCGACTTAATTATTAATATAGAATTTTGAGTAAATTTCTCAAGAAACACAATATCGATTTATACACAAATTGGACTATATTCGAAAATATACGGTCGGGATTGGAGCGCAGGAACTTCCTGTTTTGAAAATGGTGCAGTGATGTTCGTAGGTAGGGAAGATGCGTGGAGAGGGGTTAGATCATAGGTTCTCAACGTGGGCGATACCGCCCCCTTGGGGGCGTTTGAGGCTTTCAGGGGGGCTGTAAGAGATCCAGAGAAAATTAAAGGGCGTTGAGATGGCGTGAAGGGGTTGGGTCAGATTACCCAAATATAATCTAAAAAAGACTAAAAAACACGCTGATTATGTACGAACAAAAGAAAACTTTCATACTGTTTACCTTATGTTGCTTGTATGTATTTAAGTCATTTCTGTATCACATGTACGAAAATTCGCATATTTCGGTAGTTCGGGAAGTGGATAAAAAACTTAGATTGCATTACATTCAGACTTATATGAAATTGAACGATATAGTAAATTTTAATTTCTGTAGTGCACATGTTGTCTTTGTCTATGAGCAATAGGAAAATTGTTTCGTCCACTGCATTTCATTGCGTGTATTATCGAAGAAATATAATTAAATATATTAAACAGGAATTAACAAGATAAAAGACGTTTTAGTTTCTCCAAAATATAGCCACTCCTGTGTTATCACCCATCTTATGCCAGTTAGAAAGATGCTCTACGACTGTCAGTTACTATCCAGATGCTGTTCGAACCAGGAATTGAGAGTACCTCTTTAAGGCCTGTATCAATAGCAATGAATTCGCTGACATCACAGTTGTACTGCCGGTGTAAAAGTCCCAATTAGATAGCTACTAAAACACATTTTTATGCATACAAAGTCTGTCCAGAAAAGTAAGGTCACTACACTATTGTGAAGCAACTGTACGTCATAGCATATTTGACAGCCTAAAATTGGCGTGTGTGTTCAGGGGGAATTTACAAATACAGACGAAGTGCTTTTTGAGTTCTCTCTGACCTTTAGAAGGATAAGAATGGAGACTTCGTAAGCCCCTGTTTCATTTCCCGCATGAGTCGCTAAAAATATAAATTTGTTAAGAGTTTTTGGAAATGTATGAATAAGGATCGCCAATTTTTGAACTGTTTTCTCGAACGGGATTTCAGAGTACATCACCGAATCAAAAAGGTAGAGTAGCGAATGGCGTGCCTCATGTAAATTCGAATGAGCAAAACACAAAGATCGAGGCTATTTTCATTGTGTTCTTTGACATCAAGGGATCACCTGATAAGACTTCCCTGATACTTCCCGGTATAACCATCAACTTTAGATTTTACGCAGAAGTGCTCAAAAACTAAGAACAAGGATTCGACACATTAGGACAGACTCATCAACAGCTACTCGAAAGTTCACTGCGGCAGCGCTCCAGCCATAGCTACCTGACCAAATGTAACGTGACAACAATGTTTTAGCCCCCCCCCCTACGACCCCGAAGGATTCCTCCAGACTTCTTTTTGTTTTACCCTTTCTGCAGAAAGGACACCATTTCAGAGGAAATGGCGCCGTACAAGCTTTATTCCTTTATGTATGCGTACAATCAGTAGTGTATTAAGGTAGTATTTTTAGCCCCCCCCCGTGTAGAGTTAGGTTTTGGACCCCAAGCCCAAATACGCAGTTAGCGTCAGTCAGGCTTTGGGCCCCTAGAATCCCTGCCCCACCCCCCTACAAAAACACGGGAGTGTACGTTACGCAGTTGCTACAAATCATTTTTTGACTATTTTGCTTTCATCGACTTTTAAATGCTGCATTGTGCCTCTGTAGTGAAATTTCATGTCAGCCAATTGACTTTTTTTGGGGGGAATTACGCCACAGTCTGAAAAGTTACTTGCTTTGCGCACTAGTGTGTATTCTTTATCTTTCATGTGTGTGTGTATATATATTTCTCTTTTAATTTAAGTTTTTCACTTGGTATTAATTTAATGCTCATTATTGTTATTATTTGTTTTAAACAAGTTTTATTTTAAACTGAAGGCTTCTTCGAAAAAAAATTGATTAAGAATGCAGAAAAATTACAAATTAGTGTCACGTATGATTAGTATAGCGCAAAGTGTAATAATAAGTTAAGCTATTACGGAAGAAATGGCCGTTTATATCAACAGAAGAAATGGGCAAAGAAACAGGCAAAATATTAGATGCGTTGCATTATACTGTAAGCCGTGGAACAAAAGGCCCATGAAACATTTTGGATTGTTTGAGCAGCTGTTTGAAATAGAGAGATAAATAAAGAAAACGAAAGTTTTTACGATCCTATTTTGATAGAGTTACATAAAATAAGACTGAAAAAAAAAATTCTGCATTGTTTCATAGAATGAAATAGAACAACCAATAAAATGTTTTTCATTGTAACGAAACAGCGAAACGAGGCAAAATAAAATAATTTAGAATTCAATGATATATAAAGGAGAAAAAAGCAACTTACTCATCACCGAATCGCCAGAAGTATTAGATCTACAGACTTGAAATTAAGCAGGCATGATCCTTTCATGTACAGGTTCGCTAAGAACATGTTTTGTGAAAATCGACTCCCGGGGTTGAGATACGTTATAGATAAATATTTCCGTTTTTGAAATATTAGACTTACAGACTTAAAATTTTTTTGATATATTTCTTTTGTTGAGTTAAAATCTGCTAACAATGGCATTGTTGTTTCTAATGCCACTTGTCTGACGTAGTAAGATCGAGGCCCTCGAAATTCATCATGGCATCAGGCTAGATTGCACGCCTGTCGTTAGCCGTAGCTTTGAGCACCATGCAGGTGACAGTACGATTTGGCTTGGTTCCACCCCAATTTTGAGGGAGAACACCCTGGAAGTGGTCAGGGGCCTCCCACCTCTCTTCCCCTTCCACCAACCACACAAAAGGATTTGCGAATCGACGGCTATTTAGAGTACCCCCACGCCGCGAAGGCACTATACAATTACTAACATCCATGCCTTCTCTGGGATTCGAACCCAGGCCCTACGGCACAGCAGTCAGCGTCGCTAACCACTATACCGGATGGGCGACCCGCTAAGTATGGTTCTTACGGGAATCGACTCTGAAGGGGTTAAGGGGCATATTGATTGAAAAGCTACCGTTTCACATCAATCAAGACCATCCACATCAATGAATTTTGGCTTCAAATTTGAATCGCGTTGAATATCTGGATCACCTACATTTCCTTATGGCTATGTGGCCACGGTAGTCAAGTGGTCAAGGTATCGGATCGTGGCTGGCATGTCACGAGTTCGAGCCCATTACCACTGAAGACCCGTAGTGTAGGGGAGCGACGCACGTGTTAAATCTGTCGAGAGCTCAAACGTCCTCCCGTTGGAGTGGTAATTAGAAGAGGAGGTGCCAGTTTAGGTGTCGTCCGCGTCCCTTGACCCTGGTTCAAGATTACGCGGTCCGTCGCCAAAACCCTCGTGTAGCTGATCAGTGCGACGTTAAAATTCACTTACAAACTCCATATGGCTGTGGTACTGAGTCTATATTTGTTGAGAAAATTGAAGAAAATAAACAAAATTTGTGTTCCAAAGAATTAAAACCTTTAAATCTTAGTTCAAATGTGTTTGAATTTTTTTCTGCGTATTTTTCAAACTATGAAATATTATCTAAAGATTTATTAATGTTGCATTATTGCAAAGATTACACATTATTGTGTGCCCATATATTGGTCGGACCGCAAAAATGTTCATTGCGGGCAGCGAGTTTGGCACCCCTGGTGTGATGCACGTTAAAATTTGTCTTGTCTCAAAGTCCTCCCGTTGGAGTAAAAGTTTGGAGAGAGGGTGTCAGCTGAAAAGTGTCATCCTAATGACTTGACCAAAGTTTAAAATTACGAGGTCCGTCACCAATACCCCTCGAGTTGCTTTAGAGCGCGCAAGTAATAAAAAATCAAATCAAATCTCCACATGAACGAAAGAACTTTGAGTTAGACATATTGTACGTGCATCCTGACTGAAACACTGCCGTTCGTGACCATTCATTCCCATTTACTTTCATATAACTTTCGGAAATTAATTTGATACAGAAAACGTAGATTACTTGATATTCTCTAAATAAACGATTCACGTCTATAACATTATGACTAATGAAATAAAATAATTTTTAAAGGATTCTAGTTCGAAACTGGAATTATTCATTAATCGTTATAATATTCTTTAATACTACTGGGGCAGAGTTAAATGACTGGACTAGTCTTAAAAAGTAGCTTTATTGAGAACAATGTATGTTAATTCCTTTCAAGAAACTCCCCTTCTTTATCAATACATAGTTGCATACGAGTGTTCCACTGTTCAAAGCAGTGCTGCGGCTCATTTGGTGTCACCATCTTCAGTAAGTGTGCCGTTTTACCTTCGCCTCTCCTACATATTGAAAATGTGTTACCATCAATGCATTTTTTTTCATTGTTAGAAACAGGTAGAAGTCGTATGGGGCAAGATCTGGTGAGTAAAGTGGATGCTCGAGCACAGTAATGCGTTCGTCCGCCAAGAATTGTTTTGCAGAGAGCACAATATGCACCGGATCTTGGTGCAAAATCTAGATGCTGTTGCTCTTCAGCTCTGGCTTTTTCTTCTTAACTCTATCTCTTAACTTTCTCAGGATCTTAATGTAGTACTGCTGTTTTACCGTTTGGCCTCTAGTCTCAATCATGATGCCGTTAATATTGAACCAAAACAATAACAATCACCTTTTTTTTATGCTACCAGATCGACAAAAAAGTTCATCATCTTCAGCAATCTTTCGATCTTCCGAAAATCATTTGTGCCACTCAAAAATTTAACAACGTAACGTGCAATTATCTCCAAATACAATTGAAAACATTCAGATGGAATTTTTTTTTAATTTCAAGAAGAATTTCAAATGTATGCGCAGCTCGATTTTGATGTTTACCATGACGCGGCACTTTGACTCAACAATGCCTTTCTCAATCAAGATTTAAAAAAAAAAACTGAACGAGATAGAGGGATGGGAAACAACCGGAATGATCAAGGTCAACTATATTTTATTCCCACACCTTCACACCAAGCCTAACGACTAGGGCATAGCAGTCCGGGAATTTGATTGCCGCACCTTGTACTCATTTTAAAGTATAATGAACCCTCCATATTTAATAGGGGCATATAAAATTTGAAAATAAAATAAAAACGCCTGAAAGAGCGTTAGAAAAGAAAACGAAGGTTTCTTCGATTCACATACTCAGTTATATTTTCAAATTTCGGGTGGGAAAGTAGTGATTATCCGAACCAAGGATTTTTCATTCCTCGAGATTGTATCATAGGAAATAATATGAATTCTTGCTCGAGGAATCTGAATGGAGTCTGAAGGTAATCTTTGGCGTAGTAGCGAAATGGAGCACCAAGTCAGATGTACCCTTCTTTATCTAGCCGTAGCACACAAAAAAATGTGCCCCCTATTGTCCTTTGAGGAGCTCTAGAACGGAATTAAAACAAAGGTAGTTCGATTTAGAATGATTCAATGGACTATTTTTTAAGCTCTGGATATTTCTTGAATAAAATTCGGCTTGAGTCAGTTTAGAGTGTAATCAAACAAGAAAGTTTGCATCTGCTCTCTTTGCACTAAAGTTGTATGAACCCCCAAAATTAATTACGGGGAGCAGTGGTGCACACAAGGAGAGGGGGGTGTCCCCACGTCCGGACCCACCCCCATACCCCTTAAAATTGTTTTCAGTTGATTATAGTTCTATGTGTATAGTACACAAAAATTAATAACGTTTTTGTTTTTATAATTAAGTTCATTAATTAGTCCTAATTATTTAATCAATAATTTATTTTTTATTGTTTTTTGTTCCCGACAATAAATCAAAGGAATATGCTTGAGGGCGTATTGTGGTATGATATGAGAATGGTGCACTTCCGACCCTGGACCCACCCCCTGGAAAAAATTCCTGTGTGCGCCACTGATGTGGACATTTTATTGTTGAGTCTTATATAAAGAACTAAACAAGAATTGTACGCAATCAGACAATTTATTACACTTGAAGAATTTTGTAGCCTCGGTAGAGAAGGGATCATGGTTGCAAACTCGAGACCAGCGTTGTCGAACTGTGGGTTTGGGTGGGTTTGCGCTGAATGAGTGAGTGAGTGTGATATTAAAGTCCCACCATAAAGCTGCACGAGGTCAATTGGCGACGAATTTCATAATTTGAAACCTCGGTCAAGTGACGAGGGTCGCATTTGAAATGGCACCCCATTCTCCACACCATGTCTAAGCCACGATAGATTTAGCGTGCAGCGGAACCCTTTGCACGGTTGGTCTTCAGCAACTCTAGGCTCAAACTCAAGACATACCAATCAGAGGCGTAACGGAGCATATTAGGGCCCACCTTCAAAGTCAGGTTTTGGTCCCCAAGACCAAGTACGTACTTGGCTTTAGTCAGGCTTTGAACCCCTCGCGATGCGGGGCTGCCACTGATGCCAGCTACGAGTCCATTACTTTAACAAAATAGGCTACTACAACCACTGGGGGTGAAGATCTGCCGTGTAGAAGAACCATTGCACGCTAAATCAGTCGATGCGTCAAGTCCTCACGTTGGAGTGGATTGGAGAATGGGGTGCCATCTCAAGTTAAGAGCCCCTCGTCACTTGACGGAGGTTCTTACGAATTCCGTCACTAACAGCTCTCGCGTTACTTTACAGTGCAAAGTTCATGAACATTCACTCACTTACCCTGTTGCTGCTAAAGATTCGCCATTAAAAAGGTTTGATACGCGTTAATAAAAAATCAAATCAAAGCAATCAAATCTAATACATTAAAGTACCAGATTACATGAATGTCGGCCAGTTCCCTTGAATGATTCAGAAATTTTTGTTCCCGTATCTGGCGCATTATGTAGGTACCAGGAACGAAAAGAATGTTCAAAATGACAATAAACAAAGTTAAACATAAATAAATGAGCAATACATTTAAAATAACCAATCTTAAAATTAAAACAAATATTGATTTTTTGATAATGTGTATTAGGAAAAGCGTGTAACATTTAAAAAAAAAGTCTCTGTTAATAACTCAAGCCCACAATACATTTCCAGTTATATCGCACATTTGTTGTCAATGCCCTCTGTAATTTGATAGTTTACGTTCTAGTACGCATGCGCTTTTAAAGTGATAAGCAATCTTTCGAACGGTTTTCACCTCAGAACTGTAATCAGATTCACGAGAGTTGTTCCTCAGTTGGTATGTTTTATTTTTTGATACTTTATTTTTACATCTGATCAATGTATTAAAACAGATATGAAATTCGCGATTTTAATGCAACTGTAATATGAAAACTTGTGGTATATGAGGGCTGAATTTAAATGAGTGACACAATTTTATTACAACTACATTGTATTTTGTTCTTAAATGTGTTGGCTCTATCAAAGACTATTAAATAGAAAACCTTAGTTTTGTGATCTGTAACACCGTGTACAAGTAAATAAAAAAATTTTACAATTTGCACAGTTTTAATTTTTTTCGATTTATCCCCATATCCAATTTTCTTAGTCTTAAGTTCCCTAAATTTCGAATAAATGTCTGTACAATTGGAGTATCTTAGAGTTCCATAATTTTTTTTTCTTTCGCGCTCAAAGCTCGCATATATAGTTAAAATATACGGAAATGAACAAGAATATTAACTGTCATAGAATCTTTGCAATTTACCTTTTTAAACGATATGTTCTTAAATTCTTAGAATGTACTATTTTAATCTTTTGTTGAACTGTTGTGAATAATTATATATTCGAATGTTTTAATGGTATTGAAGTTTCCATTTTTTTCTTCAGGAAACTTAAATTTCTAATACTGGAAATAGAATTGATCAAATTATCGCTTCCTTGATATCCTAATTCTATTAAAAATAGCAAAGGATTCTAAAGCAGATTTATATTTTCCTTTTAACTATAAATACGACTATTATTAAAGTTGAATATTTCTGGTATTTACTTGCTACGAAGCTCTTGGAAGTTTAGTAACTTTTTAAGTAGAAATTTGAATTTTTCTTCCTATAACCAGAATCTGCGCATCTATATCTACTGTTTTTAGAATTTTCTAGGAAATGTTTGATATTTTTTCTGAATTGTGTACACTAGTTATTTGCGATATAAGCTATTCGCAAAAAAATGTTTGTGTAGGCTGCTCTCATTCTCGGCTCCACACATTTTACGTACCACAGTCGATGAAACACTGCTGTAGCACCTAACTGTATATTCTTAGTTTAAGCTTAGATAATCATTGCGATTTATATGCATTGATTTTATGGAATGGGATTTTAATTTTTTTAAAGAAAATTCGTGACGAATCGATATTTTAAAACAGCTGTTCTATTTTAAACTCGTTGAATTTGCATGATGAACGTATCCTCCTATCCTGAAATAGATAGCTGGATTAAATGTCCCGTTTATATATTTTATACTCTAGACCAGGGAACGGCAACCTTTTAGCTTTGGGGGGCATGCCAAACCAATTTACCAATAGGATTCAGCGTGGCACACAGTAAGGACGTGTTTGAAATATTTCTATTCCCGCGATAATGCATGCAGAGTTAGAGAACAGAGGTCAATAATGTAAATATTTACAGTTTTACTATGTATTAATTTTGCATCATTTAAAGATATTTCTTAACACACACAAAAAAAGACAGCATAAAAAAATAACTATTCCTTCAACAAAACTAAATCAAACGTACATAAAAATTCCTTCAAACATGTTTATTAAAATAAGTAGACAACAAAAAAATACAACTATTTCCCTCATTATAGTTAAATAAAGGTAAATAAAAACTTTAATGCGAACCTAGTGGTTGCACCACTCTGTTTTCATATCACAAAAACGAGAGTATTATTTGACTTTCTATTAGACACAATTCTGAGCATTCATTTGTTAAACTATTTCTTTACGGAATCTAAATATTTTTTATCTGTAGAAAAATTTGTTACTTAGATATGTATAGACAAAAGTGGAAAGAAGAGTACATGGAATTTTCTCTCGTCAAACGATTAAATCTCCTCCAGCAATTACACATTCAATAATTTACAAAATACTGTCAATTTATCTTTGGAGTTATTTTTCAGATTTTTTTTGTAATTCCGTAAATGTCCATAATTCTGAAAATGTTTGTCAATTATGGTCATTATAAATTTATTAACTTCTATCCACTCAAATATTGACAAAGTTGTAGAGTATTGCAGTGCCTCTGAGAATTGTACCGCGTGCCACATGTGGCACGCTCGCCATTGGTTGCCGACCCCTGCTCTAGACGTTAATTCGTTTTGAAAACTTTTTCTTTTTTTGCTCCTTAAGAATTTCATTCGTGTCTTGTTAGATTTTAGATGCACTAAGAATATTTCGTAGAGTTATTTTAAAATCAATTAAAAAAATTAACACATTTGATTGTAACGTAAATGTTGATTATAAACATATGTTAAAATTTAAAATTACGGCAAAGGCTTTCTGTATCCAAACGATTTTTTAATATTTTAACTGGAACGACTTCGAATAATGAGAATTAAATGTATGCATTTGAATACAAATCTATTGAAAGAATATTTTGCATTTATCTTTAACTAGCTGTTACCCGCCCGCTTCGCTGGGTATTTCATGATGTTTTATAAATTTTTACTGCTTATATATATGTGTATAAATTATTGATATCCAAGTCCTAGCATTAAGAATTCGATTGAATTGAAAAATATACTTATACCTGTAACTGTCACCTGTTGATAAAAAAAAAAAAGGGCAGAACTCGTCTAATTTGTATTTTCTAAAAATCTCTAAAATTGAAGCATAGAATGATGTTTGCTCTTTCGTAACTCAAAAACCAAGTGGATTCCCGCAAAACCAATTTTCGGTGGATCTCTACTCCGTAAATTGAACATGCAAGCCAAATTTCAAGTCTAAATCTAACAGAAAAAAGCAAAAGTTTTACTATAAATATCCCCGTAATCCCGTTGAGAGCCGTTTTCCAAAATTACTGCTCTTAGCGGATTTCAATTCAACAAAAGAAAAATGCAAACCAAATTTCATTATTATAGTCCTTGTAGCTCGAAAAAAGTAATTATTTTGTCAATACGTCCCAGTAACCCCCTGCAACCCCCCAGAACTTGATTTGCTTAAAATTTATTCTTAGTGGATCCCTATTCAACAAAAGAAACATGCTTAACAAATTTCAAGTATATGGGTCTAACAATTAAAAACAGGAATTTTTTTCTGTAACTCCTCTTGACCCCTCGCAAACATCTTTGGGGGTCAATTTTCATTTTACTCTTTGTTAGAGGAACTCTATTTCATGAAAGGAACATGCCTACCAATTTTCAAGCAGGATGATCAAGTAGTTTAAAAATGGAAATATTTATCGATTACGCCTCTTAATCTCCCGAAATTAAACTTGGTAGTTTATATTCGCGAAACCCATTTTGTAGCGGTTCTCTACTTTACGAAAGGAATCTACTTATCAAATTTCAAGACTGTACGTCTAACAGTTTAAAAATGGGGATAATTGTCTATAACGCCACTTGAGCCCCCGCAACGCCACTTCTGGGTCTGTTTTCACAAAACCCATTTTGTAGGGGAATTGCACTCTATGAAAGGAATCTGTTTAGCAAAATTTGAAGACTGTGCGTCCAATTAATTAAAAATGCAAAAAAAAAATTATCAATAACGCCCCTTGAACCCCCGCAACACCACCTAGGGTTCGATTTTCACAAAACACATTTTGCAGTGTATTTCTATCCTATGAGAGGAATCTGCTAACCAAATTTCAAGACTGTGAGTCTAATAGTTTAAAAAAAGAAATAATTATTTATATCTGCCCTTAACCCCCCGCAACACCCCTTGGGGGTCAATTTTCTCCAAACCAGTTTTGTAGCGGATATTTACTCCATGAAAGAAACATTCCTACCAATTTTCAAGCAGGTAGGTCAAATAGTTTAAAAACAAAAATATTTATCTCTTACGCCACTTATTCCCCTGCAACGCCACTTAGAGGTCTGTTTTCACAAAACTTTCTTATAGCTGATCTCTACTCTATGAAAGAAATCTCTTTATCAAATATAAAGACTGTGCGTCTAATAGTTTAAAAATGGAAATAATTATCTATAACGCCCCTTAAGTCCCCTCAACGCCACTTGGAGGCAATTTTCACGAAACCCATTTTTAGCGTATCTCTACCCTATGAGAGGAATCTGCTTACTAAGTTTCAAGACTGTACGTTTAATAACTTAAAAATAGGAATTTATAACGCCCCTTAAACCCCCCGCCCCCGCAACACCCCTTGGGGGTCAATTTTCCCAAAACCCATTTTGTAGCGGATCCCGCAACGCCACTTAGAAGTCTGTTTCACAAAATCCGTTTTGTAACTGATCATTATTCTACGAAAGGAATCTATATATCAAATTTAAAGACAGTGCGTCAAATAGTTTAAAAATGGAAATAATTATCTATAACGCCCCCTAAGCCCCTGCAACGCCACTTGGGGGTCGATTTTCAGCAAACTCATTTTGTAGCGGATCTCATCTCTCTGAAAGGAATCCGCTAACCCAATTTCAAGATTGTACATCAAGTAGTTTAAACATGGAAACAATTATTATTAAAGCCCTTAACCCTTGCGTTTCGAATTTCGGAAAAAATCCTTTCTTAGCTGATGTCTACTCTATCAAAGGAACATGTCTACCAAATTTCAAGTCTGTAGGTTGAATAGTTCCAGAAATTTCGTGATTAGTCAGTCAGTCGCTTTTCTCCTTTATATATATAGATGAATAGACTTGAAAACAAAACCGAACACGATCCAAGAGATATTGAAATTAGTCTTCATTATTTAGTATCTTGCAAAGGTAAACTGACTTTAGTGAAGATTCATTAAATAAAATGCTTTAATTTATAAGCGACACTAGACTATGTTCTCTGCATGACTACACTGTTCTTTGTTTTTTTTATATACCATATTGTAACGCAATATTGAAATTAAAATTGAGGCTATTTTCTTGCACATAAACAGTAAATTCTCAGACCGTCAGACTCTTCATTCATGCATTTGCATAGTTATCTAAACAGTTTGAGTCGCAAGAGAATTTCTTCCCATTTTTCAGATATAATCACGAACTACAAGTTAAAAAAACGTTTAAGAAATGACACATAAGGTAATGCAACCAGTGAAACAATTTGAATAAATTCCTACCGATAGCCACAACTTAACTGAGTTTACGGGGAATAATTAAGCTCCTACTCGGTTTTTCAACAACCTGCGAAAAAGAAATGAATCATCGCTATAAAATTACGCCTTTCATCCGGCTGAGGGAAAAAAAGAACGGTTTCTCACTTTCTTCCTCCGTGATCTCTCCCATCATGCATTTCTTATCCGTGCTCTGCGCACGACGGTCACGTGATCAGTGAAAGCTCGCCGGCTTTTTACGAGTCTTAAAGGAGAGAACTTATTGCACTACTGCGCATGCTCTTCAGATTTCTGCGGTACTCTGAAGTATTAGCTTTGTCTAGTTTTTATTCGGATTAATTTCATTTTCAAATGGCTTTTTAGAGAATATTTTTGTGAATATGAGCATATTTAACATTACGATATAGGAGAAAAATGCGAAACTCATTTTATAAAAGAAAAAGGGGACAACTCGGATAAAAATGTGTAGTTTGATAAAATGTGATGCTCTACAGCATAGGTTCCCAAAATTTTGTCTCGTAGACCCTTATCATGTTTTTCGGTTTTCTGTACTTACCTCTAATATTAAATTTTTGCAAATTTATCAACTGAAATGTTTTTTGACAGCTGCTATAGCACTACTCGCTTTAAAAGTTTTATGTTTCTAACTTGAGTTAATTAGTGTGTTTAAAACTTAAACACATGTGAATTAGTTAAATTTTAATTTAGTATATAAATAATTTTTACATTAAAAAAGCAACAAAACAAAGTTTTTAATGGGTGGGATGAATTTGACGCTTCACAATAACACATTTTTAACATTTGGCATCAATCTTTTCAGGTTTAACCCTCAATCTCCTCGGTTAGTAGGATCCAACCTTTCTTTTTTTTTTTTTCCTTTCGGTCTTTACTTTGGAGATTGGCAACCATGCTAAAACTCCTCCTCTCTCTAGGAAAAGTAATTAAAAACTTTCTTAAGATGTTCCATAATTCGAAAAATAACTGGTATATCTTTTTAAAGCCAAAATTGCTGACATTCGTTTCTAAACTTTAAGAACTTTGTTAGGGTTATTAAAATAAGTTTCTTTTGTAATCAGACATTTTTTCTTTTTGCTTTTTTTTAATATGACAACATGAATTCATTATTTACTGTGATATTACCATGGTCAAAACATTCTCAAACCTAATTTCAAAACCTGAGTAAAAGGCATTTAAATGTTGAACATAGGTTAAAACGTCATTTTTCTGGCAAATTGTGACAAATTGAGAAACTGTTAAAATTCACGACGTCTAGTTTTATACTCCTTCAGCTTGATTCTGGCTAGAAACACTGAAATAATGGACCTTTTGCAAAAAATGTATGCTGTCACCTTGAAATTGCAAATTAACCAGAGTAAATTTAGTAAATAAAGCTATTAAGGGGACATGGTACGATTTCGGCAAAATTTTTTAATTAAAGGATTTTTAAAAAATGTTTGGTTGCTTCCTATGTGTGTATACTATGTAAAGCAGATTTTGCGCTCAAAATTTCATATAAAGCTAGGCATTTAATTTTTTAAGGAAAAAACTTCAAATTTTGTGAAGTGATTTTAAAATACTACTCCTTCTACAAAAAGTTACGTACACGCATAAAATTTGATTTAAAAGTACCTCAAACTATGTATAACAAAAGTTGGAATGGGTTTTTAGATAGCATGATCGGTATTAGTACAATAGATCTTTTTATGAATGCGTATTGAAAATTCCTTAATGTGCAAATTCTGAGTTCAATTATTTTAAAAAAATAAGTATTGCTTTGATTCGAAAATGCATACCAACTTTTGTAACATATACTGTTAGCAGAAGGTTAAAAAAAATTCAAAGCATTATGCACAATAGAAAAAAAGCCTTAGCATTTTAAATGAAGTCAAACTGAATATTTTATCTTTCCGAGATAAGTAGTTTAAAGTTTTGATTTGCCATAGGGATGTGAATAAAAACGAATTCAAAAGCTATCATAATTCTGTGCTTTTTATGTTTAGAGCTTTCAAATTTTGTCAGGTTATAGAAAAGTATATACAAAATAATTTAAGCTAAAAAAATTAAATTTGATTTTTTGACCGATTTTTGTCAATTGAATCGTACTGTGTCCCAATAGGTAAATATGGTTTACACTTTATTAGATTTTTTATTAAAATTAAAGTCACAATCTGGTTTAGGCTATCGTAGACCCCCATTTACACCTCATGGACCCCCATATTATTTTTTCACTACCGTGGACCCCTTGCAGGTCGTCATAGACCCCTGGGGGTCCATATAGACCACTTTGGGAATCGCTGCTCTACAGGATAATGAATCGGAATATAATGTTGGAGTACTTTTATATTTGAAAAAATATTCCGAATTTGGGTTCCATTCTTTAACATTAGCTGAAGACAGCCTTAGACAGCCTGTATGATTCAATTGACAATTTTTCAAAAGACGAGATCAAATTTTATCCAGCCTAAAGTATTTTTTATTGCTCCATAATCTCGCAAAATTTAAAAGTTATATTTAAAAAATCCCGAGTTATAATAATTCTTGTGTTCGTTTTTACTCTCTTCATTGGCAAATAAAAATTTTAAACTGAATTATCTCGAAAGGAAAAAGGTGGCCTCGGTAGTCAAGGCATCGGATCATGGCTAGTGTGTCATGAGTTGAAGCAGAGTACCACTGAAGACCAGCCGTGTAGGCGAGTGAAGCACGTTAAATTTGTCGAGAGCTCGAACGTACTCCCATTGGTGTGGTCTGGTAGTTAGGAGAGGGGGTGCCAGCTCAGGTGTCGTCCTCGTCACTTGACCATGGTTCAAAATTACTCGGACCGTCCCCAAAAGCCCTCGTGCAGCTGAACAGTGCGACGTTAATATTCACTCACTGACTCAAAAAAAAAAATAGTATCCAATTCATTTTCATTTAAAATGCTAAGGCTTGCTTTCATTGCGCCAAATGTTCTGATATTTTCTATTAATACGTGTAACAAATGTGTGTGTGTGCATTTTTTAATCAAAGTAATACTTATTTTTCTGAATAGTTCAATTTAGAAGTTATACGTTTTAAAGGAGTTTTCATTAAGCATCCATACAGTGTCTTATGAACTAGCGATCATGTTATCACAACGCATAGAAACTTTTGTTAGACATAGTTCGATGGTTTTGTATATCAAATTTCATGTTTTCCGCCAATTGTAGAGTGGCATTTAAAAAAACTTTTCATGCATTTTTAAACTTTTCTTTAGAAAAGTTTTATGTGTGTAGTTATAGCTTTTGGGGGTACTTTGAGAACAAAATAATTTTACGTGATACATATACATAGGTGGAAAGCAAAAACATTTTGTAAACCATTAAATCAAAATTTTTCTATAAATCTTGCCATGTCCTTTTGATTCATTTTATAGTGTCAAAGTCGTGAATCTAATCGTCACACTCGTCATCTGAAAATCATCTTTCCAACTTTATTGCCAATAATTTCTACTACAGCTGTAGTGCTACATGAATCTCGATCAATTAAATATGATCAGATGAAGCTCCATTCTGTTTGAAAGTTTTAAAATTTCACTCGTATTGAATTTTACTCTCGTTAGAAGGGGGTCATGGTTGACAGTAAAGCTCATTTTGGGCCCTGGGCGCAGGTCTCGGGGCCCCTTGGATCCGATTTCCAACTTATCTGGGCCCTTTCGGGCCCCTGGGTTCTCACCCCAAAGCGCCCAATAAATAAACCTGCACTGATGGTTGCGAACTTGTGGGTAGCGCTGCCGAGTGCCGGAAAAGAAACTTAATTTCCCTGAAAGCCCAGCATGTAGAGTTTGATGCAAATTAAATTTGTAGAGGCTCAAAGTTCTGCCGTCGGCGTGGTGCGGAACTTGGAAGAAAGAGGGGGTATCATCTTGGGTGTCGTCTATTGACCATGGTTCAAAATTGAGATCCGTCGCTAATAGCTCTCGTGTTGCTTCAGTGTGATAACTAAAAATCAAATGTTCTCGTTAAATGTAATTAAAAAAAATTAATGATTTACCCTTTAATATATAATATTGGCATGAGCCTAACAGCCAATGCTTAAATTTTTCTGTCGTTGACTTTATCCAGTTTTTTGCAATATTTTATGTATGAAGAATTAGTATATCTAAGTGTTTGATTATATTGAGTTTTTAAGAATATTTGAGAAATGGTAAGGGCGGGTCGGATGCATTTTGATCTGAAAGGCCTTTAATATTAAACTTATTTATAAAAACTTTCATTTCTCTGGAATTTTTTGCAATAGAAACGAAGGTCAAATTTATTTTTGGATCAATCGGGAAGACATAAACAACCGTATTTATTCGAATCTAAGCCACGCTTTTTTCCGATGTCAATGCTACTTGAAAATCGGGAGTGATTTAGAATCAAAGGCGGAAAAATTATTGGAAGGGGAGGATTGAATATAATGATGGTTAAAGCAATTACAACTTCATGTACTTAAGAATTCTTAATACAAATAAAATGCGCACTTTATTCTCATTTTAATTTTTTAACTTCGTAAATATTGGATATCGTTAATCAGTTTTTTATTTTTTTCACAAACGTTTTAAGAATTTGGCGTACAGCTTAAAATCAATGGCAACTTAAATTCGAATAAATACGGTAAATACTTAAGGTATCCGACTACTTGCAACAAAATTTTTAAAAAAAGAGGTATGGGGATTTTTTTGCTTTTAGATTTTTTAGTACATTTTAAGAAAACTATGCTCAAATTAAGAATAGAAAAAGAAATTATAACTAAATTGGGGAATGGCGGGAAAATTGATAAAAACAAAAGCGGCCCATTCTGTACCAAAAGTTTATATAAAATTTTCCATTCTGATATGTTGCCATGTTATTAATTTTTGAAATGACCTTCAGGATAAGAATTTTATTTCTTACAAAAACTAGAGCACTTTATCTTGGTTATTATATGAAATTGCTTAAAAGATCAGTGACTATGTTAACATAAGGGACTGTAAATTTTGTAATAAACGGTGATTGATAAATCTGAAGGTTGAAACACTTCTATTATACAGAGCATACACAAAAAGTTTGTTTATTTTCAAAAAAATTTTAGCAATCGCTGGCCCTGTTTGAGCATTTTCAAAAAAACACATTTCGAGTAAAACGCGTTTTAAAGTATGACATTTTGCTTAAAGTAATGGCATCTGCTTTTACTAAAACTCTTGTAGTTTTTGTTCTAGTGAACGGAAAGTATTTTTTTAAGCTAATAAGATGGCCAAAAAAATAAAATCATAAAAATAATTTGTCAATTTTTGGCAAATTAAAAATTTTAGGATAGTCTGATACCTTAAACATCGTTCTGTCTATATTAATTATTGTCTTGCGTTTTTCTTTTTCAAAAACCTCAATTTTTAATTGAACATAATAAGTTACTGTTTCTTTGGATAGTATGCGGAAATGTGTAAATCGAATCCTGATAACAAATTTGAATTTCGCTCGCGACGGCGAAACCATTCCATTTTTTCCTCTCCCATTTCCCCTCCACTGATTCAGCGAAAGATGAGCGCCCTCTAGCGGCCGACCGGTAAGCTCGAAAGACAGGAAAAGGACGAAGCTGGCAAGGTCACGTTTCGTTTGTCCTACCTCCGTCATTTCGGTAAGAGCAGCAAGTCGAATTATCAACCTGAAGAAGCCGGGCTCTATTTACTCATCGACCAGCTGAAATTACAACTACAATCTTTATCGAAGGTAATTGATTCCACGACTCCCCACCAATCGTCATTTCAGTTCTTATCACTTTGCTTGAATGGGAGGCGGGAAAAAATATTAATAGAATCGTATGTTCGATTCATTTTCTCGGTTCGAGCTATATTTGTCACAATTATCATTTGTTGCATTAGTGTGTAAGTATGTTTGAGTGTTAATGTGCGATTGGTAAGTAGAAGTCGTTTTGTAAATACATCTATGTATGAAAATTGATTTGCATGACGTGTTGTGAAAACCTTTCCCCCGTGAGTAAATATAAGTTTTACAGTGCCCTTAAAATGTTGACAATTGTATAAGTATGTTGATTCTAGGACGGGTTTAGTAATTGGACACAATGTCATCTCCAAATCAAAAAATTAACAGAAGATAATATAAAAGGCCATAACTTGAGGAAACGACAATAGAAGTTTGGTGATATTGAAAATTCGAGATAATGAATATTTTTATAATTCATCAAACGGATTTTTTAAAATATTGCAATTACTGTCTTATTTATATAGTGTCCTCTTATCAGTTTAAACTTAAACAAGCTTTGTGAAAATAACTGGTAACAAATCATAATTCTTAGGTTTTTATTTTGTTTGTATATGAAATTTACTTGGATTGTACGATATTTTTTTTCCATTTGAATTTCGCAATTTAATGATATTTTAATTAGGCTGTAAATTTGAGTCTATTGTACCTTACTCTATTGATGTGGAAAAAAAATATTCGTATGAGAAACTAATTTAAGTCTTAATTAAATATTTTGCTTCGTTAAAGAATTGCCTTTCTTTTATACACATCTTATTAGTGTGAAACCATAAAGAGGCAAAATTTATACTGACCACACTGCTACAAAGTGTAGGAATAACCAATTTAAAAAAAATATATGGATAACGAAATAAATTTTTAAATATCTAAAATTCTTTTGAGATTGCAAAATCTATTCTTGGGATTAAAATCTCTGCTTGTCAATTCCAATTCACCAAGATTTGTGGAGCAGTAAAACATTTAACATTCGAATGCGAACGCCTTAAAATAAGATGGTAAACAGCTTTATTACTTGCGTACTTCCCCCTGCGTGCTCCCCCCCCCATGTACCAGTGGAAGTTTTTCTTCAGTTTTCGGAAAGTTAATTTTAGCAATAATGGATTGAAAGGAGTTTGAGAGTCTGATTTTTATACTGTCATTAAATAAAGTAATCCTAATTTTCATTGTGTGCTGTTGTATCAAATGTAAGGACTTTATTTTTTCAGGGGTCTTTATTTTCACAACTTATATTCTTTTAAAACATAATATAAAGAATTTATAGTATGTAAGCAACATGTGCAAGTTTTAACTTAAAATCATGCTTTTAAAATTTGTTTGTACACATGAACTATATTTTGAAACGAACACTTTTTAATGCGGATAATTGAAACTAAAAATTCTTTGCTAGTCTAATATTTAGCGTTTGCACTGCATTAATGATAAAAGCCAAAAGATTTATTGTTGATATTTGTATATTCTTATCTTTAGTAATTTTACAAATCGTCCTTCGTATTGCAGATGGATGTATTCAAATTTATAATCAAATTCCTTCATACTTAAAGAAAATGCCATTGAAAGCTGTTTGTCCCAATAACATTTATTACTCTGAAATTATTTAAACTAAATGTTTTTTATAAATTTCTCTAATTTCTCGAGCAATATGATTTTAAATAGAAAAAATTTTATCGACATTTTCTGAAAATATCCGTATAAAACTAAATGCTTCCTTTAAAAAAAATGTAGTTTTCGATTTGAGTAAATTGTAGTCCTTGATATAAAAAGAAATAGGTTTATTGTTAAGGAATGAATGAGTTGTAGGAAGAAACTAAGAAAAAAATGCATATTGATTTGGTTCATTACAAATGTGAAAATCCCCCTATTCCCAAACAATTTCGCCAAACTCTTGTTGGCTAATCAAATTCTACAATTTTTTTTATAAACATACAGATAAGAGGCTGTGAAGCCTTTGTTGTAGCAAATTGAATACGTGCATTAAATATCTTCTCGCGCATTCCTATTTAGAAAATCTCGACCACTTCCTATGCATCACATGACATGACATCTCGACATTTTCACGTAGCCATGGAAATGAACCCGTGACAAGCGTGTCACGGGTTTGAGTCCTGGTGTCACTAAAAGCCTACCGTGTAAACGGGCTCAGTCTTCCCATTGGTGTGGTGTGGAAGTTGGGAAAGAGAAGGGCTAGCTCGGGTATAGTCTTCGTTACTTGACTGAGGTTCAATATTAAGAGGTCTGTCGCCACTAGACTTTGTTGATTTATAATGCGAAATTAATGAACACTCATTAAATATTTTAGTAGTTTGGTGAGGGGGGGAGAAGTGCCCATGACTAGTAAAACGTTCTATTGTGAAAGAAATTTCGGTAAGATTTGACCCTCGATAACCCGGTAAATTGATCCTTTGTTTCGAACCGGTGTCGAATATGTTAGTCTTTATTACTACCAATACCGTCGTGCAAACTATTAGAGGTTGCTATTTGAGAAAGCTCCACTGGGTGACCCTAAAATTCTGGCATGACATCGAAATTAAGACAAAACTGAATTTCGATTGTCCTCGTCATTTAACGCCTTTTGGAAATTTCAGGTCTTCGTAAATTTCCAAATGTTTCATTTAAGAGTTTATTTGAAGGTTGATAACCTAGCCAAGGAGACCCGAAATTCCCATAACTTTCCTATAGCCTTACCTTACCTATGCTGATGCAATAACCAGACGTATACTAGCCTCCGATTCAGTTAAGCACTTCATTCCGGAACTTCATTGTAACCACGTAATTTCAACCACCATAGACTACGTACTTTAAAGGGATGAAAATACCCCCTGATGGCCAAAGAATTTACAATACTTGTGTCATCACTGTCCTGTCACTCGACTTTCTCCCAATATCTTTAATTGTCCTACATTGGCTAAACTCCACAATATAGATCTGAACATCACGGACCATCAACTACTTTAATCGTCAAAGGTCTTCGAAATTACGAGGGCCGTTTCGGCGCCATTTGATTTCTCAGAATGAGTGCATATTCACGTCGCACTGTTCAGCTACACAAAGGATTTTGGGCACGGACCTCGTAATTTTAAAACATGGTCAAGTGACGAGGACGACACCTGAGCTGACACCTCCTCTCCTAACTACCACACCACCTTCAACGGGAGGACGTTTGAGCTCTCGACAGATTTAACGGGCATCACTCCCCTACACGACGGGTCTTCAGTGGTACTCGGCTCTAACTCGTGACACGCCAGTCAAGAGTCCTTTACCGTGACCACTTGATTTCTCTGCACTACTTGGACAAAACACGAATTTGTCAGTTTACTCTGAACTATATTAAATTTAGGAGGTTAATCATTGTTGTATTTTTGCTTCAAGATATTCGCATTTAGCTTTCTATATTTTTAACATTTCTTTATTACTCAGTGCGATACCAGTTTAACGAGGTATTAAATTTCTTTCTCGTATATTCTTTCGTATAACATTTAAAATAATTGATTTTCATCTCACAAAGAAAAGATTCTTGCTCAGTTTTCCAAGCGACGGTGGACTTCCGGGACGAATCGATTGTTAAACACGTGTCAGTCTACATTTTTAGTTTTCAGATTCCAATGAAAGCGACGCGTCTCTGACTGCGCTGCTAACATTTATCTTTGTGCGATGAACAGTGATGCGTATAATTACAATTTCGATTCTAATATAGGTGAATAGTTTTATTTCATAAATTTAAGTTGGATGGTGGGAATTAAGTAGAGATGGAAGCAGTTGGCGACAAATCTCATAATGTTGAAGTGATGAAGACATCACCGGAGGTTATGCCCCTCCACTCTTGTGTTTTTGAATAATTTAACTAGGCATGTTATAATTTGTTACAAATAATTGGAATTTTCGAGATATATAAATTACATATTAAACATTTTTGCGGGTAAATAAATCGTTCAAAATTTATCGTCAATTGTCCTTATACTTATGAAGATACCTTCATTATAAAAATACTTTCTGAAAAACCAAATTTTTCTTGGCAATTTTGCAAATGAGTGCATACAGTGCTGTTGCCTGTAATGTGGAAAAAATTTCAAGAATGGATTAAAAATTTTAGTCAGCAATCCAAATGGATATGTTTATTAAAATGGACAAAAACCTTGTCTAATTTCGAGAATTCTGAAGTCGACTTAACACCACTGAAGGGGTTTTAATGCGATAATCCATCATTCGAGAACCCTTTCGCAACTTGATGTTTTTGCACACTTTTTCTCTGACAATAACGGTCGTGAATGATTGTATTAAAAAAATATTAAATTGCCTTCCTTGCTGAACAATAGCGGGTAAGTAAAAAAATGCATACGTGTTTTTCTACACTTACTCTTTACGCGAAGTACGTGCGATTCACAAAGCGTGAAAGAAGGGACTAGTTTGTAAAGTAGGTCTTTATGTCTGCGGTTTTGGAAAGTAACAATTCCGAATGCAAAGAATGCCGACGTGTTACGCCCTCGAACTTGTACAACTGAAGGACATGTGAATGACCAGGAAAATATTTGAGAACAATTTTTAAAATGAAATTTACGCAAGTTTAGTTTTAATTACGATATTCTGATTTTGAATCGACATTAATGCTTAGCTTATTTGTTACTTGTAGGCGAATTTGCTACTTGATATAAAACTGAACTTAAGAAGAGCGCGTGGTGTCAGATATTGAAACGATATTATAATGTATTGTATTATTTTATATTGTATTTACAAAAAACTTACTCATTCAATTCCGATAGTCTTCGCATTCTTAAACCTGAATAGGATACGAGTATTAAAACTTTAGATTAAATTGGCTTGCCAAATTTCGGGTATTGTAAAAAGTGCACTAGTAGAAGCTTCATACTTCGTGTTTAAACTAACTTGCTTCAAAATTGTTTCAAGTGATAAAATATTCAAGATAAGATTTCCCTCAGCCTGTGAGTCAAATAATCTAGGAGGAATATATAACCATAAATTAACATATATATATTTAATGAAAATTTTGCAGAAATATATAATTGAATAATTCTGCGATTGAGAATTTTGAGTTTTTGTTAAAATTTATGATTGGCTACTTTTCGCAAATTTCTAATTTTTAAATTTTATGAAGTATTTGTTAAGACATTTTTGCATCAACGTGCAAAGTTAAATCTGTTGGCTATAATTTTTAACAGCTGAATTCTCTCTATTTTATTTATTGTAGTAATTTTATGAATTGGAAATCATATATTTAGTGAATGAAAGAGGAAAGAAAGAGGCTTATGAAATGTTAACTTCGGCCTTAAAAGTTAGCATTTTTTTTTAAAATCCAAAATTTAATGCCTATCTTTGAGAAAATACGATATTAGAAGTCCTTTTGTGTGTTCAACTTTAAGATTCTCGTGAGTTCGTTGAAATTTTATAAAACGTTATGGAAATTCGTTAAATGTTTTGCCTAGAACTCTTGAAACTTGCTTTGAGATGAAATAAATCTTTGTAAATGTTCATCCCACAAAGTATGAAGTTTGGAGGGAGGGGGTGAATCAATTCAAAGATCATTATAACATGTGAAAAGTGACTTTTTAAGCAGAATGTGTTAGGGGCCCCAGGTTGCAAAGTCAGGTTTTGGGTTCCAAGCCGAATCTTACAAAGGATTACTAAAGCATAACATCAGGGTCCTCTAGAATGCTGCCCCCGCAATGCGGGGGTGTACGTTACGCTACTGCTTGTATGCAATTTCTCGGGTTTTTAATATACTTGACAATCAAGGTATCCAACTAAGTTCGGAACAATGATTTTGAAAAAGGTGCGAGTAATTTTCTGATTGTCGTTTGAATTAAAATATGCAAATAAAATTATTTTAAGAATATTGTTACAATAAAAAAATTTAATGCAGTTTTTTTTGTGTGTGTATAAAATGTAAAAAAAGTATATTTTTAAAAATAGTGTAATTTCAAATTTCAAATGGAAAATGCTGTTTATAATTTGCCTATATATATGTATATATATATATAAGAATTCCTTAACCTGACTTGGGAGTTTTAAAATATATAATTAAGTGAATTTATGCATGCTTTAATATATTAGAGAAACTTGAACAGAAAACGCCGGTTATAGATAGCGAATGATAGTAACTCTGAAAATGTGTGAATTTTTGAGCTATATAGCTACATAGAAATATTATGGAAAAATGGTCAGTGAAAGAATTACTTTGAAAATGTCATTCATTTTTTTTTTGCCAAAAAATTGCATTAAAATGTTTTTATTGTAATAATAAAACAATTTTTTATGCATATTTTAATTCAGGTGACATTAAATATTGTTTTATACGCTTTTGTAAAATCACGGTTCTGTGCGTAGGCGGATATCTTTAGTGTTCCGTTACGAATCTTTGCTTTCTGTACATACAACTGGAATCTTGATGAGGTAATTTAAGTATATATTACCTCAGCATATCCTGTTCACACCCGAATGCTTTCCCACGAAACACAGTAAAAGACCAGTCTTAAAGAAATAAATAAGAAAAGGGGAAGATGTGTGTGTGTGAAAATAGCAACAACTACTTCTCTTCCGATAACTCAAATTGTTATTTTAGTAACATTTACCACACTCAATCAAGTCGGGACCTTGACCACGGCTTCTGTTCAATTACTGCTACTTTCACTCTGCCAAATCACTTAACTTTCTCCTTGCGCTATTAAATAAGCTCAAGTAAACATTCATCTCCGTTCTTAAAAGCTTTTCGGACCTAGTTATATTTGATCCGTTTGGCTGCTCTTTTCGTGCGGTGCCTTATTGGCGTCAATAACTAATAAAATGAGAAATTACTACGATGTCAAGTCTATGAATGACCGGTTTTTCCTTGCATTGCGTGATGAGTGTGAAGCACAGCTGTGTCTGCTTTGAATCTGGATTTATTATTCTAATATGCATAAAAACTATTTGTGCATGCATTAACTATTTATTGGTTAGTAATGTGAATTTCTAAAATTGCTTTTAAATTACTTGAAGGAATTTTGCATTTTATTTCGTTGGGGTTTATGCGAAAGTCTGGAAGTTTTTGTGGAAGGCATTTTTTGATTTGTTTGAATGTGTAGTTTCTCTCATAACTCGTAGCGGATAAATCTGTCAAGGAAAATATATTAAAAGTAGGAACTCGCTTACACTAATTTCAAAATGCTCACAAATTTAACTTTATCTTTTTTTTTTTGCGAAAGGAGAATAACCCATTCCTTTTCTACACTGAATAATTCTAAAAACTGAAGAGAATTGTTTATCCTTTGGAATATTTTCCAAAAATGTGTGGTGACCGCGGTAGCCTAGTGGTTTTAGTCCCGAACTCGTGGCCGCAGTGTCGCGGGTTCGATTCCTGGTGCCATTAAAGACCCGCCGAAATGTTATGGGAACCGTGACAATTTAACAGCGAGCTTTGTGGTGTTTACGATTTATGTCCCAATTCTGTCTAAAATCATCTTGCGAAATAATGGAAGCTATTTTATTTTGAATCATTTCTAAAATTCTTAGGTGGACTCGCGTGGTTACAAACTCTGTTGAGTCATTTGAAATAGTGAAGTTTGCTATCAATAGCTCGTTGCATTGTTGCAGCATATTAAGGCGGAACAATCTAGAACTGGGATGGCGAACCAATGGCACGCGGCACAATATTTTGGGCACGCCACCGATCAAAACGGTTTGTATTTGTGTTCAAAATAACAAAGTTCACTATGAAAAAGTATATGCTAAAAGTAACGTCTTAGAAACACGTGAATGATTGGTACGTGGGGCGGCGAACACACTAGTTTGTTACTGTCTAGCCTTGGTTATGTCATGGACTACAATTGCTAAAGATGCAAAGTTTCTCTACGCATAACATTGTATATTTCGTTGACACAACTGCTTTGTGAAGTTTGTTATATTTTCGATTTTTAACCGTTATTTAACATAACTAGTTCAGCAATAAATGTGCAAGATAGTAAGTGTAACAGAATTTCAGACTTGGTGGACCGAGAAACATAGTATGATTAGTAGAGGCGACAAAGCGGTGTATTTCATGTTCTGGGACAGTTGTACGTTAAATGAATTCCAGACATTTAACACCGAGGAAGCTGGCTCATGATATTTTAACCATATTTTCATCTGCCTATGCCCGTGAGTCATTATTTTCAGAGATGAATAACGTTAAAATTAGCTTAGAAACTGTTTGGCAGATGATTCCAGTTCAGCATGTATTCTGCTAAAAGTAACGTCTTACAGGGCAATTTTTTTTCGTAGTAAATAGTTTTGAGTTGTTAGTATTTATTTTCACACAAATCAAAATTTGACGGCACGTCTATACCTCATTAAACATTTCCTTAGAAAAAAGGCACATTGATCCATACAGGTTCGCCACCCATGATCTAGAAATTTAGTTGGTTGAATAGACTTATGTGTATAGAGCTCAAAGTAAATCGCAATGTGTTCGTCGGAGGACAAGTAATTCTATCTTCTGTTCAGAATTTGTAACAAATTAGAAATCAGTTATTGGCTGTAATACGTGTAGACTTTTTTTTATTGAAAGATTCATATTGTACTAACATTGAAAAATACCTTAGCTTTGATTTCTCCAACAGTAATTTTTCTTGCCTCTCGTAGATTAAAAAATTAGCAATCTTGAATTACAAGCTTATGTGCCAGAACATATTTGGAGTGCCAAGAGTTTTTTTCTATTTTACTACGTAAAGTCCTAATTTTTTTCTTTATTTTAATGTAGTATATTCGTTATTCCACCTAATATTCCGTACGTCACTGCTATCAGTGTACATATATACACTTAAAGACGCTCTGTTCATTTGATGTAAAGTCTCTCGACAATGCACTTTCAATTGCTTTTTCTCAACGCGCTAGCAGCACACGCTTAAGTGAAGACTAAACTTTCAATAAAAGTGACTATCAAAAATTTGATAGATTATGAAGGACAAGAAAAGAATCCTGTTCTTTTGGATCGCATAAGATATATGCTGGGATCTAGCTTTCCAACAAATTGGAAAAGTATTTTTTTCTTGAAATAAATGCAAATTCCGAAAGGAGTTTAAAATTCACACACACGAGCTTTGATCATGCGTATCTGGTTATCGTGACGTTTACAAGCAACTGACTAACCGCGACCGTGGTCACAAAAGCGTATCTTACTTTATTGTGCCAATAAATAAATTGAAATTGTATCTTCAAGTGTGTAACCAAACCGATTTTGAACTAATTCATTACAAGAAGATGCGCGATCAGGATTACGATGAGTAGCAGTGAATTATGAATGCTTATTTTGAAAATTTCTCCACGTATGCAATGAGAAATTGAATGTTTTTAAGGTATCTGAGCACATCCGGAGTACTTTTCAACAATATATCATATTTAAACATTATAATTGCTTTTTAGGACTCCATACCAATAAATACTAATATTTAACTATATAATTAAATTAAATTACCTAAATTTTACAAAAATCGCAATTACAAGTGAAATTTTAGCAGTATTTTTGAAAAACAATAAATTAATTAGAGAAAAAAGTAATAAAGTTATCGGTAAAAGTATTAAGCAAATTAGTTCATTTTCAAGATAAATACATCTAAAATTTGAATGTTTTATTAAAATTTGAAAATTATAGAGCTGGTTGAGTAAACATAAGAAATGTGACATTTGAGACCATTATTTAAATAACGAGCCGTAACTCAAAGTGTTCATACAATAAGAAATTTTAGTACATTCTCTGGAAAATAACATAAATATCCGGTTCAAAAAGTTGTAAGATAATAAATTCGCGCGCGTAACATTTTGAGTTATCACACTCGTCATGATAGATTTTGAGCAATTTAAATGTCTACTTCTGGTAGATCAAAGACCCCTTTTCAATTTTTCTAACTAAAGTTGATTGTGTAACTGGGCCTCGGGTATCGTAGAAACAAAGTATTTTTATAAAAGCCAAGATAGCTGTTCAATAGAATAAAAAAAACAAAAGTATCCGTCTTGACCCCGAATTTGGTCATTTTCACGTGTTCGTATACCTTAAAACATTTCTGTGTAATTTGGTTATTTTTATTTTGTTTGGGGGGGGGGAGTAAATAATTGACTTATTTTCCCAAGTGCGACTTTTTTATGCGGTCCTTCTCCACCGCATAAATTTTCTGTAGTATATCGACAAAATTATGTATTTATGGAATTTTCGAATATTTTTGTGTGCGGTTTCTTTTTATGCTCTCCCTATCTACCGCAGAAAAACAAGTTTTACTGTATATACTTTGTATTATATTCATCACACATGGCACTTCAATGTGCTAAAGAGGATCGTGAACAATGTGGAAGCGTATCTTTCTGTATCCATCTGTGGTTGCGACAACTTTTTTTAAAAAAGGAGATATGGGGATTTTTTTGTTACCTTTTAGATTTGTTTAGTGCATTTTAAGAAGAATGTGCTAAAATCAAGAGAAAATGAAAAAATAAGTAAAAATTGACAAAAAATAGCATAAACGCGACCCATTCTGCACCAAAGGTTTATAAACAAATTTTCAATTTTTTCAATCTAATGTGTTGCTATATTCAATTTTGAAATGACCTTCAGGATGAGATTTTCTTTTTTACAAAAACTAGAGCACTTTATCTCGGTTACTATATGAAAATGCTTAAAAAGAGTGATTATATTCACATAAGGGACAGTAAATTTTGGAATAAAACGGTGATTGATAAATCTGAAGGTTAAAACAATTCTACTATTATACAGAACTTACAGAAAAAATTTCAGTTAATTATGCTCAAAACTTTTTTAGCAATCGCTGACCCCGTTTGATTATTTTCAAAAAATCACATTTCGAGTAAAACGTAGTAATGGCATCTGCTTTTACTAAAAGACTTGTAGTTTTTGTTCTAGTAAACGGAAAATGATAAACTTGGTATTTTTTATAAAGCTTATAAGATGGCCCATAAAATAAAATCGTAAAAAAATTTGTCAATTTTTGGCAAAATTCAGTTTTAGGGTAGTCGGATACCTTAAGATACACAGCCAGAGTAAAATCGCTGGGCTCTAAAAAAAATCATAACTAGTTCTGAGAAAGTTTATATTTAATTTGTGAAATTAGACTTTCAAATCTTTGAGTGCAAACTAGAATACCTTCCCCATATTTTTAAAAAGGAACGATATGTTAAATTTAATATCGCTCATCTTTTTTTTTGTACCACTATGTATCAATATTATAAATTAAAAGCTCTATTCTAAGTAAATTTAACAAACTCTCCTTGTAGGCTTTGTTAAAGTTACAATTTTAAGTTTTAAAATTTACCGAACGAGAAATTCAATTTATTTATTCCTTGTCATTTTTTTCCCCGAGGAAAAATGTATTTAATGTGTTTTTAATGTGCTTGCGAATGTGATTCGTAAAAACAATCGGAAACTATTTTTCAATATTTTACTTTTATTCAAATTTTTATAAGTATAGTTCAAAAGTTGTACAGCTTTCGACACAGCAATGACAATAGCGCGTATGTCGCGTCCGCTAACGGTGTTTAGCCATGAATGCAATGTTTTTTTATACACAGCACGCTTTTAACTTTCACGCACAAGTTACATCACGTACACCAGAAGCATCAAACGTGACTCGAGATACATGATCGGCAGGCACTTTTCAAGGCTATTTTTTTAAGCGTTATTTTTAGAACCCTTTCTTAATTTTTAAAGGTTTTTCAAAAATAAAATTTCTTTTTAATTTGGATATATTTTTATGGTATCCTTGTATAATCTTTTTAGAAATTGAGACTATTATACAATATTAATGAATAGAATAAATGACGTATAAATTCTTGAACTCTTTGAAGCGGTAGCCAAAAAGTTACGGTCGCGAACCGGTGTTAGTCCCGATGCCATTCCAGCCGTGTTAAAGGACAAAATGCATTAAATCTGTCGAGGCTCATTTCTCACGTCAGCGTTGCAGCTTGGGGGTGCCGATTCATGCATCGTCCTCGTCACTTTATGGCTCAGAAATACTGTCCGTCACCAATAACTAATTTCCTTTAAAGTGCGGCGTCAATAAATAAGACACATGCTGGAGATTCCAGTGAATGTTGCTTTTATTTTTGTCGTACTCTTGTATACTTAGGATTTAGTTCATACCAAAGCAACTCTATAAAATACGGTACAGGGGTTGGAGAGCATGGTGTACATCTGGATTCCACTGCACGTTTCAAATGCTCTTTCATTAGATTATCTTCAATTACTAAACTCGGCGGTTTTCGTTACCTTTGAAATGTTTTTAAGCTCATTTTTACCTATATATCGAAATTTTTCAACTGATTAAAATTTATATTGAAAGGAAAAATATCGGAATAAATTTGGATATTTATTTAGGTAATTGAGTTAGAAATTTGTAAATTAATAGGGTGAGGGATTGAAATCTCGCATTAAAAATTATGAATATAACAATTACTAGTTATTTATTTTGACTTAGTATTTTATGCACATTTTTCTTAAATCTAGATTTTTAGCAATTGTATGCCATTGCAATCTGGTATATTTCAAAGCATAATTATTCTAAACTATTTTTATCCAAAAACTTAATGCAACCTAGATTAAATTTATGGAATGACTAAAACAGTGACCCTTATTTTTTTATGAATTGTAATAAAATTCAGTATCCTATAGAAATGTTATAAGAATATCGATGTTGCGTCACAAATCGGTTAAATCAATGTCAGGATGGTGTAAAAACCCAGAATATTTTCCTTTATCTAACCCTACTCTTTTTGCCTTGCACTAATTGCAGCCTAGTCTTTTGATGGAACTCCTGTTGCCATCGCGACCCGTTATCTTGGTCATATATCACGGCTTTGACACAAAAAGGATAGTTAATGTCTTGTTTCTGGTGAAGAAAAGCCGCTATCCACTTTCTAGGTTGTGTGGTCGAAAAAGAAAATTATTTTCCTTGCGTTTTTTTAAAAATAACTTTCTCCCAACGGCTTATTTTATAGTTTCTTTGAACTTGGCTTCTGCTGTGAGTATGAGATTACTTTCGCCCAGCCTTATCTGGTATTGTTTCATTTCAGAATGCACTTGGCGATTTTTTGGCTCTTAGGAAGCGCGTTAAAATAGATTAGATCTTTTTAAAACAAAAAAAAATACATGTCGACTACAGTTTATTCATTACATGTTTACTGCGATTTACTCCTTGCATCATTTTATTTTTCACGCCCTTCTCGTGCTTTTTTAATGTATCTTTATATTAAAACTGTATGGACTTGATTCATCTGTTGTCATAATCACATGACAAATGCGCTCAACAAATTATCTAGTGTTTGATCATCTGAGTATTTTGGCGGCGTTCTCGGATTTGCATTTACTATCATATAACAATGAAATTTTCATTCCTTTAACTTGAAAAAAAAAAGTTTTTATTTTTATGCATTATTAATGCTTTATAAATATTTTTTTTTAAATTTCACAACAATATATCTTTATTTTTATTGCAAAATTACAATTTGTAAATTTTCGAACACCTATCGCTAAATTATGTTGCTTGGCGATCGATTCCGGTCGTCAAAATAATTGACATCGGCAAGCCCCCACCCCCGTTCTGCACTTTAACTCTTAAAAATTGAGTATAAAGGATTTTGTTCAGTTGAACGATCCGTAATAATTTTTTGAAATACAATGTGGCTGGCAAACTAATTACTAAATCTAAAACTATAAGCAAAAACACAAGACACGAGGCCAAAGAACAGAAGTATAAACTAAGCTTAAATCTAATGCTATAAACTAAAACTATATGTAAATATTTAATTATACGAAAAGAGCAAGAGACTTAAAAAATATATTAAAAATATTTAGAGTACTAAAAATAATTTAAGGTTAAAATTTGAATGCAAGCAAAATCGACGGTTATGGCACATAACCACAAGTGTAATAAGATTAGCCGTTATTGTTTATTCGATAATCGTGTGACAATCGCTAAACGATCGTAGCGCCCTCTGGTGATCAATCGACTCCATTGTAGGCTTTTGATTTGATTTCTATGACTGAAAATTAGTAGATTTCTCGATTTAAATTCAATATTTTGACAAAGAATGACATTTTTAAAACATTCTATGGGAAAATCTCTATAATATTTTGCCCATCTCTAGTTGACTTCTGTATTGAGCCTGAACTAAAATTTTTGATATATATATAATTAAGTGTGGGTTTTTATTCTTCTAACTATAAGATTTTAACCAAACACTGGTTATTTCAATTGATTGTAACTCTGAAAGTGAGAATTTTTCAAACTTAGTTCAATCTCTGTACAAAAGACTTAGCTATGTATAGACAAAATAATATTATGGTAGCATTTTTCATAAAAGGAATGTTTTGAAGTAATATTCTTAAAACAGTTTTATACGTACATAGCTAATTCAGGTGATACTAAATGTCGAAATTATCCATTTATACGCTTCTTAAAAAAAAGATTCCCAGCGTAGTCGGTATTCTCAATCTATATATATAAAGGAGAAAAGCGACTCACTGACTGACTGACTGACTAATCACGAAATCTCTGGAACTATTCAACCTACAGACTTGAAATTTGGTAGACATGTTCCTTTGATAGAGTAGACATCAGCTAAGAAAGGATTTTCCGAAATTCGAAACGCAAGGGGCGTTACGGGGGGTTAAGGGCTTTAATAATTGTTTCCATGTTTAAACTACTTGATGTACAATCTTGAAATTGGGTAAGCGGATTCCTTTCAGAGAGTAGAGATCCGCTACAAAATGAGTTTGCTGAAAATCGACCCCCAAGTGGCGTTGCAGGGGCTTAGGGGGCGTTATAGATAATTATTTCCATTTTTAAACTATTTGACGCACTGTCTTTAAATTTGATATATATAGATTCCTTTCGTAGAATAATGATCAGTTACAAAACGGGTTTTGTGAAAACAGACTTCTAAGTGGCGTTGCGGGGATTAAAGGCGTAATAGATAAATATATCCGTTTTTAAACTACTTCACCTACCTGCTTGAAAATTGGTAGGTAAGTTTCTTTCCTGGAGTAAATATCCGCTACAAAATGGGTTTTGGGAAAATTGACCCCCAAGGGGTGTTGCGGGGGGGGGGTTTAAGGGGCGTTATAAATTCCTATTTTTAAGTTATTAGACGTACAGTCTTGAAACTTAGTAAGCAGATTCCTCTCATAGGGTAGAGATACGCTAAAAATGGGTTTCGTGAAAATTGCCCCCAAGTGGCGTTGAGGGGACTTAAGGGTCGTTATAGATAATTATTTCCATTTTTAAACTATTAGACGCACAGTCTTTATATTTGATAAAGAGATTTCTTTCATAGAGTAGAGATCAGCTATAAGAAGGTTTTGTGAAAACAGACCTCTAAGTGGCGTAAGAGATAAATATTTTCGTTTTTAAACTATTTGACCTACCTGCTTGAAAATTGGTAGGAATGTTTCTTTCATGGAGTAAATATCCGCTACAAAACGGGTTTGGAGAAAATTGACCCCCAAGGGGTGTTGCGGGGGGTTAAGGGCAGATATAAATAATTATTTCTTTTTTTAAAATATTAGACTCACAGTCTTGAAATTTGGTTAGCAGATTCCTCTCATAGGATAGAAATACACTGCAAAATGTGTTTTGTGAAAATCGACCCCTAGGTGGTGTTGCGGGGGTTCAAGGGGCGTTATTGATAATTTTTTTGCATTTTTAATTAATTGGACGCACAGTCTTCAAATTTTGCTAAGCAGATTCCTTTCATAGAGTGCAATTCCCCTACAAAATGGGTTTTGTGAAAACAGACCCAGAAGTGGCGTTGCAGGGGCTAAAATGGCGTTATAGACAATTATCCCCATTTTTAAATTGTTAGACGTACAGTCTTGAAATTTGATAGCAGATTCCTTTCGTAAAGTAGAAAACCGCTACAAAATGGGTTTCGCGAATATCAACTACCAAGTTTAATTTCGGGAGATTAAGAGGCGTAATCGATAAATATTTCCATTTTTAAACTACTTGATCATCCTGCTTGAAAATTGGTAGGCATGTTACTTTCATGAAATAGAGTTCCTCTAACAAAGAGTAAAATGAAAATTGACCCCCAAAGATGTTTGCGAGGGGTCAAGAGGAGTTACAGAAAAAAATTCCTGTTTTTATTTGTTAGACCCATATACTTGAAATTTGTTAAGCATGTTTCTTTTGTTGAATAGGGAACCACTAAGAATAAATTTTAAGCAAATCAAGTTCTGGGGGGTTGTAGGGGGTTACTGGACATATTGACAAAAAAAATTACTTTTTTCGAGCTACAAGGACTATAATAATGAAATTTGGTTTGCATTTTTCTTTTGTTGAATTGAAATCCGCTTAGAGCAGTAATTTTGGAAAACGGCTCTCAACGGGATTACGGGGATATTTATAGTAAAACTTTTGCTTTTTTCTGTTAGATTTAGACTTGAAATTTGGTATGCATGTTCAATTTACGGAGTAGAGATCCACCGAAATTGGTTTTGCGGAATCCACTTGGTTTTTGAGCTACGAAAGAGCAAACATCATTCTATGCTTCAATTTTAAAGATTTTTAGAAAATACAAATTAGATGAGTTCTGCCCTTTTTTTTTATCAACAGGTGACAGTTACAGGTATAAGTATATTTTCAATTCAATCGAATTCTTAATGCTAGGACTTAGATATCAATAATTTATACATATATATAAGCAGTAAAAATTTATAAACATCATGAAATACCCAGCGAAGCGGGCGGGTAACAGCTAGTCATCTTATATTTGTATTCTACCATGAAAATTACTCGTTAATAAGGTTGTCATGAAAGAAGTCGATTACAAAGCTAGAAATTCTCCGGCTCCCACTTGAAACTTTTTAAATACTGACTCATTCAATTCTCGAGATTTCCTTTTTTAAATAAACACTTCAATCTAGTATTAATTGGTATATGTTTGGGATAATCTTTTTTTGATTAGAAATTGGATAAAAATCAAAGATTACATGGTACAAAAGAGCTCGGTGACGTGTTACTCAATTGTCTTCATGCATGATTTGTACGACTATTATCTCTCTTGCTTAAAATAGTTCAAGCTCGAACCTTCGAGTATTTAAGTCAATGACATAATGGGCAGGGATGAAAACCGCATACATGGACAAATCTTATTTCGCTGCTTAAAATTTTTCAAAAACTGAATAGATTCAGCATTTTAATTAAAAATAGTATTATAAATATAAACTTTTTGTGTTTTCTCGGTGTATGGAAAGGTATAATTGCGCAGTGGCAAAATCTGAGAATTCAACGAATCATTCTAAAAAAATAAAGATTTCTCTTGCGTTGAAATGAAAATTAGATAATTTTTTTAATAATATTTCAAAGGAATATGAAACTTTAACTTAATTTTGAAAAAAATAGGTTTTTTAAATAAATATATTAAATTGTATTTTAAAGGTCAAGATTTGACGAAGGAGCTTTTCTTATCGTATTTGGGTGTGTATTGCGTGTAGTTCTGATTGTTATTGGGCGGGGGGATTCCATTTAAAGCCAGGGAACAGCTACTTTTTTGTGAACCATTCCACCAAAGCTGTCATAAAAAATATTGTTTCTTGCTGATTGCGAGCAAATCTAAATTCCTACATGGTCTGTTTTTTTAAGATAGAAATTGATCAAATTATTTGAATAATGAAATATAATTGATTTTAAAATAATGATTCAAGATTTCCTTTTTATTTTCCAAACTGAATATAAATGTTTCGTTAAGCATATCACTTGATAAACTGTGCCAGTTGATACAAATCATAGTATGCCCACCTGTTTAAATAGTTTCTAATCCAAAATAAAGCTTGAAACTTAATCGCGTTGAGGGATTATATTTTATTAATTGAAATTAAATTTTATTGTTTGAATAATCAGTTTTAATGTTAATGTTAGTCTTTAACATGAATTTTTAAAACACAGCTGATCGAAATTACTATTTTGCTGACAATATAAGTAGCTTCTGACGCATTATGCAGTTCTAATTTTAATCAAGCTTACGCATATGGCTCAAAATTAAGAGGGCCGACTAATTTTGCCTGATTTGAATTGATGTCTATCTGTGTGTGAAACATTAAGAGTATAGGCATATGTTTTCTTTATTCTGGTGAGTCTCCCCAAAGATCTTGGATTCTTCCCCATCTTCCGTAAGCCGTATGACTGCGGTAATCCAATGATTAAGGTGTGCCACTGAATATTTCTAGAAGTTGGGGTGTAGAGTAACATATGTTGTGTGTGTTGAAAGCTAAATGCAATCTAAATTCGCTCATGGTGTGCTGTGGAAGTTAGAATAAATTCGCTTTGAGGAATTCAGTAAAATAATTAGAGAATCCGAATTTTGTGCTAGATTATGTTGTAACGTCCGTAGTCGATACATTTTTTGCAATTTTAGAAACGGCACTAATTTTAAATGTTCGCAACAAATAATTAACTGCTGTACATTTATTTATTGAAATACTTCTAGGTTGAACCAGAGAGAACTGCACTAAGAAATTACGGGCTGGAATTTTGAAGGATATTTTTGCTTGGGAAAGGTTGATAAAACATTGCTTGATTAAAATAATTCGATGTTTTGACTGGTCTGCGTTTCTCCTACCCTGGGAATTTGTAAATGACTCGCTGTTTACGTATCATTTAATCTTATTTTACTGTACTAGAATAAGGTTGCAACTCTGATATCACCCTAGGTTCAAAATTG
Organism: Trichonephila clavata; assembly: GCA_019973975.1. Lineage (NCBI taxonomy): Eukaryota > Metazoa > Arthropoda > Arachnida > Araneae > Nephilidae > Trichonephila > Trichonephila clavata. The sequence continues at coordinate 85,441 of BMAO01011545.1, read as the reverse complement.
AGCGCCGTCGCCAATAGCTGTAGCATGGCTTCATAGTACGGTACTAAGAAACGATGATTATTTTGAAGATCCATTGCTCGAAGCGGGTGTATATGTGTGGGCGCGAATTCATGACAATGAAAAAAAGACTATCTTTATACATCACTGACACTGAGAAGCTAATGATTTAGCGGAAAAACCCTTTGTTTCCTCATAATATTTCTTTGCCACCTGTAACTTTGTCAGCTATATTACCTGACATAGTAAATACTACTCCTTAGGGGAAGGGAATGTCAGTTTTGGTGTCTGGTGCGCTCAGACAAATCATGTGTTGATCCAGATTTGTTGCTTCCAACCGGTTCTCCTAATGATACAGGTAACTGTTTTCTCCCGACATCCGATTCTTATCCCACCTACTTGTTTTTCTTTATCCGCATCGTGATAATCACTTCCCCTGGTCGAGCATTAGGCGGTTGCTATGGCAACTCGTGAAGCGACGGAAGCTTTGGGGAGGACGAGATGGTATTAAGTTACGGTAAAGGAGGAGTTGTGTGCACACTTAGAAATGATTAGACGAGAAAATTGGTGTAGAGAGAAATAATGATTGGTCTGTTTCGGTTGAGGGGAAAAAACTAAATATTAAGTATTATTTTCGCGGGCAATTTTTGCTGCGGCGATGTTGTCGATAATTTGAAAGTCTTCTAAATGACATGCACTGTGCAATAAGGTATTCGGAAATGTTTGAGCTTTCAGTTTTCATGAAAAATATTAATATTAAATGGCTGATTTAAGATGTTTGCTGGATAGGAAGTGGTTAATTTTCTATTGGAAAATTCACTAACGGAAACTATTTATTATCGCCTTAAACTGCAGATTAAGACGCATCCTCTCCGAAACTCTTCTGGGTCCGTGGTAGCCTAGTGGTTATGGTCACTGATTCTTGGCTGGTATGTCGTGAGTTCGAGCCTGGTGCCGTTGAAGACATGCAGTGTAGGGGGGCTGATGTACGTTAAATCTGTCAGGACTCGGTGTCCTCACATTGGTGTGGTAGTTTGGAGAGGGGTGCCAGCTCGAGTATCCGGTATCACTTGACAGGGGTTCAAAAGTACGAGGTCACGTAGCCAATAGCCTTCGTGTAGCTCTATAGTGCGACTAAATGTTCACCCGAAACTTTTTACGAATTATCTGTCTGAACATGTGATGCCTGCCTTTTTGAGCAAATTATCCCACTAAATTAAAATTTAGTCACTCGATGTATATAAACTATTTTACATTTGTATGCATTTTTAACTTCATGCGTTCTTGTATAGAAAGTAAGAGACGCACGTCAAATTAAAATTTTTTTAAAATTTGTTACAGCACGACGCTGTTACTTTTGTGAAGCACTGATAACAACCGGGACATTTTCCAGATTTCATACATTTCGAATTGTACATACTGGAAATTGTTAACTTAATCAATTTTCAGTTATCTCGTGTAATTATGTTCACATGAATGAATATTCAAAATTCGCCAAAAAAATGAAATGTTTACCATGTCTTGACTCCTTTCCGAATATTGATTTATTCACTTTTTGTACTGCATTTAAGTTAATGTTCGCGCGATCACATCGAGTGGAATATTGCAGACCCAACCTATTGAATGTGCATCGGCTTGTTCTCGCTTGCTGTGGAGTGGTGTGCAAGTTTGAGTTGAGGTACTCAACATTTAAGCCTTATTTTTAAGGTAACCAAGTCAAATATCGTGCGATTGTAAATCGATATTGGTAAATCGCAAAGGTCAGTGGTTGAAGCGGTCCGAAACCTAAAAGTTTAAACGTAAATTCGAGTTCCAATTCTAATAAGGACTCGCCACCCGGAATAATGGGGTCTGCTGCATTTTGATTGTATTGGGTGTCAATCTTCTGTCTTGTCATTTGACTCCTATTCGAAACAACGAGACCATAGGGCCGCTGTATTTGTGTCGTGTCGCTAGTGAAATCGGAGATTTTGAAATTTTGCAAACTCTACGTGCGAAGCTGAATTATTTTAATCGACAGTTACGATGTTATCCAATAACAATGTGAGTTGTAAAATACTTTGGGATCCATACCACCTTTTCGGTTGTAAAATATATCATCTGTTGCGAGTTAACCTGTATTTATTGTCTATTCATCTGCCACCTGCAGTGCCGTCTCTCGGTCGCTCAACAATAGTAAAATAAAATATTCATTTGATGTGACATTCTAATTCTCTGGGTGTTTAATAATTCAAAAACCATGATGACGTAAACAGTTTTATAAGGCTGTATCGAATACCAGGTACGAAACGGAAAGTATTGAGGATTTGCAATACAAACTTTCGCTGTATACGTGTCTGAAATATTGTAATTTTTGAGTTATAAATCTTTATAAGAATAAAGTTCATTCTTTAACTATGTTTTGGAATCTTTAAAAAATTTTATTCAATTATGGTGATGAGTTTTTTTTTGCCTGGCAGAGAGTCTTAAAAACGCTTCAGTTCCTTGTTTTGTATTTCCAGTTCATTTTTTGTCGATTTTAATTATAACACGAAATAATTCTATTGTACTCTATACGATATGCGCAAATCAAACTCATTAATATAAGCAAAATCGAATCATTGAATGAATTAAAATAGTCTTTGCCAAAGACATTTGCTTATGGACCCGAACTTGTGGCCGCCGGCGTGTCAAGAGTTCAAGCCCTAGTTCCATTGAAGATCCCTCCCCCTCGTGTAGAGGCTTTTGCATGTTAAATCTGTAGAGGTTTATGTAGTATGGTAGCTTGGAGTTGGGGGTGCCAGTTTTAGTTTTGTTAAATGGGGGGGGGGCGCTTTGAAATGGGGCTTGTTATTTGAAAGTGGTATTGATAAGCTAATTGAGGATATAATTGTTTCCTGGCATCGTGTAATAACGAAGGAAGTAGTTAAAACTATTTTCAACTCAATGAAACATCAATGTGAAGCTGTAATAAAAAAAAATAAAGGCTACTCCACTATGCACTGATAGCCCACTGCTATCATCAGTATCTAATGTATATCGATAGTTATTGCATCATAACTTTTTTGAGTTGCAAATATTTGTATTTTGTTTTTTATAAATAATTTAGTATTAAATTCTCTTTAAAATTATACAAGACTTTGCATTAAGTTTACATGCTTATAAAAAATGTGCAACGTGACATTTTTTATAAGCATATAAACTTAAAAAAAAACATAATTTTAAAGTGTCCAAAATTTTGGCCACCACTGTATATTCCACGTTTTAATTCAACAAAGATGAAGTTAGCGAAACACGTGAACGACACGTGTACTTGCATTACGGGGGAAAATATGCGGAGAAAGACTGAAAAAGTGGCCTTCAGAAAATCGTTTGATATTAAAATAGAATAGTTGAAAAGAATTACACAAGAGTATTTCCTTCCATTCTTTGAGTATGTTCGAAATACGCTTAATCGGGGAGCATGTTCCAATTGTTACATTATAATAATCAGTTTCACTTGATAATAGAATACCAGGAAAATTTATCTTGTCCGTTTCAAATGTTGCGAGATTGAATCTATCGGTAATGAATTTTGGTGGCAAAAATGGATTGGAGTTATTTGTTAATAAAGCTCTTCGATTTATATCTAAGATTGGAACATGTTACGAGAGTATTTTAGAAGTGTGCAAAATTTTTTTGGCACCTCAGAGCAATACATTATAGAAAGCACCACTCATTTTTATTTGCAATCATTCAAATTTGGAAGGTTTACTATCTCGTTTTTTGCAAAGCTTTTTATAGTAGCAGAAAGTTAAAAGGGAAAATTTCTTTTAAAACAGTGTAAACGTAATCTTATACATTAATGAGTTTAAAGATTAATTTTAAAGAACACAGAACAACATTTTGATGTGTATTTAGATAAGTATCACTAGAGAATGTCATTTTTAGTTTTTTAATTTGAGGTACCTTATGAGGATACGAGATTTAAGTCACAAACAATGTACCGGCAAGATTTGATTCTCTAAATGTTTATTATACATGTGTATTCTTATATGGCCAACACGTCTATGGTACTATGCTTAAAGCATTGAAGCGATGAGAGCTTGAAGCTTTCTTAACTTGGATTGTGAGAGTTAGAGCCGATTTAAGCTCATTTCGGACTCTGGGCGCAGAAGATCTACAGGCCCCCTTGTCACCGACGGATCGAAATTTATAACCAGAAAATCTGGTAAAGTCCAGCTTGTCCGGGCCCCAGTCCCTTGGGCGCCCGATGATTAAGCCCGCACTGGAGATAGTAAAAGATTTCAAAGGATTTTCTTATGGGTGAATAAATTTCATGCCAGCTTGGCGCATTTAGTACAAAGTAAGAATTTTTCCTAAAGCATCGTAAAACTTAATTTCGATTTTCGTCTGATACAAAATAAGGAAACCAATGGGCATTGGGGATGCACTCAGTGACTGTAGAATGTTAAATCAACATATCTCTGATCAATTGCTATACAGCCGCGGTATCCTAGTGGTCATGGTTATGGACTCGAGGGTGGCGCGTCACGAGTTTGAGCCCAATGCCACTAAAACCTCGCCGTGTAGAAGGTCTCAATCCTCTCGTTGGAGTTATGGGGTAATTAAGAGTGCCAGTTCACGTGTCGTCCTTGTCGCTTGACCATGGTTCAAAATGAGGTCAATCTCCATTAGCCCTCGTAGTGCTTTATAGTGCGACGCTAATAAATATTCAATTAATCTACAATTATATTTTTTATCATAGATAAGCTGTTATCTTAAATCGACTTTTCTTTTAAACGGAGTACGATTTCAGTCAGCATTTTATTTAGTCACCCAGATTTGGAAGTCTCACAATCTCGATTCATATAAAGGATTTTTCTGTGAGTGTAGCAAAAAAAAGTGTTAGAGGGTAAAATGAGCAGCCTTAAAAGTTAATTTAGAACAGTGTAAAACTAATCTTAAAACCGCTGATAAGATAACATTTAATGGACAGATAACATTTATTTTAACATTAATTCCAATTTTATTGTTAAAAAGGTTTCCTTTAGATAAGTATCGCCAGAGTGAATTCCACACTTTTCGTTTTCCATTTATTTGGAAACTTTATCGCGAGGATATTTAAAGTAAAAACTCGCAAACAATATTCCTCCAAAAAGTTAATGCGTATTCTTTATTCAACACTTCTATGCTACTTGCTCAAACTCTTGGAGTGTTGAGCTTATTCTCTTTAAGCTGATTGATGTAAAAAAAAATTCCTTCAAATATTTATGTGTTAGCTTGGTACATTTTGTAAGAAGGAAAAAGTAGGCTGAAACGGGAGCTTTTTTCTGAAAGCATCTTTTAAGAATTTTCATCTAACTTGAAACTAATTAGTTTGACATGCGATCAATTATTTGCTATAAAAATCTGATCAATTGCCATTGAGAATCTCGTGTGAAATACTTGAATGTTCATCTCCCCCCCCCCACAAGAAATTAATGTAAATTTTTCAGTTTAAATGGCTTTTTTATTTTGCTTGTTTACTGGATTGAGATTTAAGCAATATGTTACAGTTTGGAATTTCGGGATGCGTCACACACAGTTTCGCTATATTTTGAATGTTATATGAAACTTAAGATATCAGACTGCATGTTGAGTTATGGAATTTTCTACCGAAATAAAAAAAAATCAATCTCCACGTATTTGAAATCTTGGCTTTCCATTTAGATTAACTTTTTTAATGTTTTCAAAATTGACTCTTTTGAATTTGCTGTAAGTAAAACATGAATAGCGCTGGGAATTTAATGTTGCGCAATGTGTATTTAATAATGGGCCGTGAACTTAAGTCTTTACCTTGTTTCGAAAGGCCGCTTGAAAAAAGAGCTTCAAAGTGAGAGTTCATGGATTTAAATTTCAATATCTGTTGTAAACTGTAAATGCATACAAAATCTTGGCTCTGATGTTTAACAATAATCCATGATATTCGCAAATGCAAAATCGGTGAAACATTTTATTTAATCAATTTTTTTTTACTATGGGAATTTATCAAATTTTAACTTTAAGGATATATTTTGGAAATGATTATTTGTTTTAAATTTAAAAATGTAATCGAAGGCTTCAAACTAACCACTTAACGTAGTTATATACTTTGTTTCAAAAAAAAATACGCAAGTTTAAATTTTCATGCATAATCCCAAGTTTATTATAAAAGCTAGGTCTTAATCGGATCTCTGTTAATTCTTTGGATAGTATTTTGAAAAGGGATTAGCATAGCAAGAGTCTGCCTGGAAGAGAATTTCTGAGTGTTATCTCGGAGGAGTTGCTGGTTTGTAAGCCCCTGTACAAATGATTTTCGCTTAGTGTAAACTTTATTTAATGCAGCCGGCTATTGTGTTTTCCGGCTTTGTGTCGCATTCACTATTTTATCAAACAAAAACAATGCTATTGATTACCCCAAGTATAAAAAGTGGTTCCTGAAAGATGTGCGTGGTGTTAATTGGAGTCCGTATGTCACACACAAAATCCACTTTCAGATCTGTCATGGCTCACGGTTCTTGACTTTGGGGGTGGTGGTGAAATTTAGAAAGCGGGATGCAGCGCAGGCAGTCCACTTGATCATGGTTTAAAATTACGAAGTCGTCAGTTTTCGTGATACTTCTAATATCACGAGATGAACAAGAGGGATGATGTGTACGATCCATCATGACGTTGGTGACAAATAAATTTAGTGTCGAAAGTGCAATTTTTTCAAAAAAAATTCGCGTTTTCAAATATCGAGGACTTTTACAAGTGTCCTAAAATTCTATATGTAGCTCGAGTGTGCTCCCGTTTATAATAATTAAAGAGTTGACTCTCAAATTTTTGAAAGTGGTACAAAATTAGCTAAGTGAAGAGATTTTCGGGAAGGAATAATGTAAAGAAACTTATAAACTTATCAATTCCCTTTGATCTCTCGTAAGAAGTAACAGACGTAAAAACTTTTGAGTTAAGTATACTACAATATTCCCCGTAACTCTTAAATTATACTAATTTTTCAACAGTTTTGTTTTTTGACAGTTATTTTGACTTTCCATGGAAGCGAAAGATTACTAAGATTTGCATAAGTACACTTTTCATTTGGTAAATGGTTTCTAAGGATTGTGAAAAATGTTTAACCATTCAATACGTTGGAACTTTCTATAAATGTATGCTTCCGAAAGAATGACACAAACTATAAGCAAGAAACGCTGGGTGAGCAGTTGATATTGCCAGTAATTCAGTTTTAATACTATACCCAAAGAAAAGTGTCGTTCTTCAGATGTCTCGAGACTCCAATACGGAGAGACAAGTTTTGTACGCTGTTACCTTAAAATGTTAAATTTGACTGTTCTTTTGGAATAGCTTCTCTAATTCCTGTTCATATATTTTCGATTCAGATGCTGTATCCATTGAAACGAATTTAACTTTTTTTACTGATATCTTCAGATCCATAAAAGTTTTTGGTACAAATTTTGCATGCAAGTATAACGTTTTGCAAACAATTACTGAAATGATTTTTTTTAAGTAGCATCTAAAAAATCAAAGATACTGTAATACAGTAAAATACGTCTAACGCGAAAACGCTTATGACGAAATATCGGTTAACACGAAATAATACAACAGTTCCGACAAACTATTTTTATGCATTTCTCTTCACAGGAAACGAAAATCGCTTAACACGAAAAGATTTCTCTAATGGGAATGAGCAAAATACGGAAAACACCAGCCGCACTACCAAGATTTAAGAGCGATATTTGAGAGTTTCTGTATTCGGCTCTCCTACTGTTTCATTGGAAAAATTCGTTTCAGTTAATGATTATGCATGCACAGCCCAAATTATGGCAGTCAAAGACATTTTGGAATTTGTTCAAAGCTCAAAAAGTCTCACTGATGCAGATTCCGAAAATGACATGAATAATGCAGCTCCCCTGTTAGCACATCACCAGAAACGAGGAACATCTTAAAAAGTATGCGCAGTTATTTAGTCGCACATTCCAATGGTGAAATAAATAACAAAGTGGACGGTATCGAACAATTTGTTGTCAATATGATGCTTAAAAAGACAATGCAGACAATTATTTCCTCGAACTGGATAAATGTTTTATTTTCCAAAAATCTTAAAAAATTTTCTATTAAATTTCATTAAGCTGTTGTGGATGTTTTTCTTTCATTGATTTTTATTAAATAACTGAATGTTTTCATATCTATGAAAGCAAATGTACCCTAATAAACTTAATTTTGTTGAATATGTTTTCTTTTTTTTGAAATATCCTTTAACATGAGAAAATATTTGTCCCCTTAGTTTTGTTTTAAACTATTTTCTCTGAACTTTAATTTGTGAGAGAAGACTAAATTTTGTTCTAGATAAAAAAAATCCCTTTTTCCTCCCCAATGCTAGAGTGAAGTAGAAAATCATGTAACAAGACTAATGGCATTTAATTACAATTCTAACTCGAACATTGTTTATGAGGCTTTAAATTAAATCAAGATGGAGCACCTAAATGAGCCTTCCGATCTGTTGCTCCGTGTTGGATCTAAAATAAGGCTCGTCTCTCTGCCCTTCACTTTCTCTCTCAACGTCCTACAGCTCTACTCTGTAAAGGTCGTTTCCCCCCGCGCGTGATGCTTTTTGCAAAAGAATTTAATTTGTGAGGCTCGGCAAGTGTTATCCCCATTGGATGTTGGAATTTGTTAAATTCTGGAGGATCCCAAAAATTGGAAAGAAGAATTTGTTGAATATTTTTTCTGGTGTTTTGAAACTTGAGAGGAGTGTTGGATTTGTTGGCCCGGCAAAGGGGAATTGGCACAATGTAAGTTAAATCTCTTTTCCTATCTCCTTTTAAATGACATTACAGTGAAAATCGTGTAACACGAAACTGAGGGAACTGAAATTTTTTCGTGTTAAAAGAATTTCGTGGTAAAGGATATTACAAAAAAAAAACACCATATTCAACAAAATTAATTTTATTAGAGTACAGTTTATTTACAAAGATGTGGACATGTATTAAAAATCAAAACATTCTCGAGAACTTAATGAAATTCAATACAAAACTTTTAAAGCTTTTGAAAAAACAACTTTTATTGAGATTTTGGAAAATAACCGTATACTTTTCTTTGAATTTGCCTAGTTAGCAACAATTTGTTCAATGTCGTCCATTTTTCATTCATTTCACCGTTTGAGAATGTGCGCCTAAATAACTGCACATACTTTCATGATGCTCATTTCGGAGGACGTAGGAATAGGAGCTGCTTGTTCAGTTCGTTGTTCAAAGCTCAAAAATGAATGACGAAAACTCCCAAATGTCTGTCTGCCATAACTGGGGGGGGGGGGCTTTATACACATCTACTGCAACGATTTCAACGATAGGACACTCCAATATGATGCAGAAACTTTTTTAAGCATATCTGTTTTTTTATCATTCCCAGAAGGGAAATCTTTTCGTGTTAAATAATTTTTATTTCGTATAAAGAGAAAGTGCATGAAAAGGCATAGCAGATTGTCGAGGCCGTTGTATTATTCCGTGTTAACCGATATTTCGTCCTAAACGTTTTCGCGTTTCTCGCATTTTACTGTATTTATATGGATGCAAGTCTGTAAATTATAATCAAGTGTAAAAATGATGGTAATACAAAGTGTTAAATTTAATATTGATTTAAAATAAGTTTCTTTTTTAAGAATAAGTGAAGAATTAAACCACTTAAAACTGCACAATCTAGAAGAATAACTTCAAATTTCATGATTAACATTTATTTCAATTTTATTCTCTGGTACGATTTCCTATCAATTTTACTATTGGTTTTCCAAAAATTAAGTATGAGATCATTCTTAAACTCAAATTAACCGAAATTTTAAATTGGGTTAATTTTTGAGTCTGATTCTTCTTTCTATGTTTTGAGGTAGTTTTGTAAAGTTTGAAACGGGGCAAATTTTAGAAAGTTTGGGTCTCTGTACAAGATTCTTTAAATAAGCTTAAAAAAAAAAGACTTTTACGATTAATTTTTTAAAATGTTGTGCATTATTCTGTTTATATTAGAGGTGGGCAACTTGTTTTAACTCGCGGGCTACATTTCGGAAGATACCGGAGGGCCACTTTTTAAAAAAATGATTGCTTTCATTAAGAAAAAGAATAAATATAAGTTATTAAAAATAGGTGGCAGTTTTGTTCAATTGTTCAATTTGTCCACAGCTGTAAGTACATTTAATAACACAAATGTGTACCTTATCATGCTTATCTACAATTAATTCGGCATCACTCGCGTGAAAAAAACGATCTAAAGTCCTCGCGCAGGGTGTGTCATACCCAAGGGCGTTTACTTTTTTACCGTACAATTTGTATACAAAGGTTAAAAAGGAAGAAAAGTAGGAAATAGATGCTTTATTACATTTTTTGCTCGTAAATTTAGTTTTTCTGTTCTTTTTATAAGGGCATTCAGTAGATTGTTTATACACTCCTTTAATCTCGTCGTGAGTGAGTGCGATGTTTTCACTGGATCTTAATTTTTTTTTAATCTGTATCTTTTTCAAACTAAACATATAGGAGTAAACTTCTCTATTCTTCAAAATAAAAAATTTTGGAATTTCTTTTATTTTCTTCCAGCAATAGTTTTGAAAAAAAAAAAAAGTTCATCTGAAAGTAGATAAGATGTGTACCAGTTATCTCCTTTAAAATAACGTTCTTCTCGAATGTTTTTGTCTCTACACATAAAACATGTATTTTCCACTGTGTCTCCCTTTTCTAAATCTGGATAGATTTCAGTGGAGAAATCATACTTGCTGTTATACTCTTCATCATTTGATTTTTCCTCGTCATAACCGCGAAGAGAATTTCTTCATCCGAAAATACTGTTCTACTATATCTATTAAATACTGTATCTATTAAATTAAATATCACATTTCTTCATCATTACTACAATAATACACCACAGCATAAGGAAGTTTTAAAAAGGGCTCATGCATTCAGAACTGTAACGGTGATTCACGCGCAAGGTATGACATACCCGAAGACACGATATCCAAAAATATGTATTTAGAATTCGCCTACAAGCTAAGGCCCCTCAAAGAATGATCTTAAAGTCACACGAGAAACTATCCATTTCCCCCGAAAAAGGTTTAGAAGAGCGTTAAAAAAGTTAGACGGTGGGTATGACACACCCTGCACGAGAAGTACTGGGTTAAAAAAAAATTAGGAGCGAGATTACTTGTTTTTAAATGGCCGTCACAGCCCGCAAATTTGTCAGCCAACCTGCATCTATGTTTACTCTTGTTGATCATTATGCAAGAAACTTACTCGCTCACAAATGTGTCGACTCTAATATAAAGAACAATTTTCCCGCAAATTTCTTAATGCATGGAAATTTTTCAACTGACAACGCGTTGTAAAAGTCAGTGTCCAAGCAGTAAACATTTTCTTCACTTTGTGATCTTGCTTCAAGTAAATAAGTTGCAGCTGTAGTTCTTCGGGTATCAATATCAGCAGTAATGGGATAACAGAGGAACAAATTAAATTTAGGCTCCATTTTCTTAATCCTGAAATCTTGTGACATCGTCCTCCAAACTCTGAGGTGATCTCGGTAGAAACTCTTTCGGGTACTTGTATTTTCCACCATTAGGAAAACAGAGGTGGATCTTTTTGACCACATACGGGAAAGAAGTCTATTTCAAAGCTGATTTTCTGACCATCTTGGTGGACCCCCGTTTGCCCACCCCTGGGTTATGATCAAAGGTCTTTAGTTTAGTCAACCGTTGAATGGATTGTATAACAGAATGTTGCGTTATACTCTTAAACTACAACCTGATACAATTCGAAAGAAATTTATGGAAAATTACAATTTTTTATTTCCCTAATTTTTTGTCAAAAAAATTCGTTAATGACCTCGTAACTTATTTTTCCACTTTATTTCTTGGAAAAAATGTTTTCCATTAGCAACATTAATATGTCTTTAGAAAAATATTACTTGTACAAAAAAAATTCGAACTGAAATTGAAAATTTTATAATTGTAGAACGTACAGAAATAAAACAATTGTACTGGAAAAATTCAAATAAAATTGCAAATATAAGGGTAGACATCTGGCAAGATTTAGTCACTCTTTTCACGCTACCTTAGTTGTGGTACTTGAAACCCCAAATTGCATCTAAACACAGTGTGGAATAATTGCGGTTGCTGCATACGATAAAAAAACAATAGATTCGCAAGGCAGGTGGAAATTTCGAGAACTAGTTTGGGTGTATTTATGATTTAGCAGGATATTATTTAATACTTGTATGTTTTTAGCTGTCCCAAGTCCAGAAAAATAAACTATTTTAAACTTGTATATTATTCGGCATATCGTTTCATTTGGAATTAAGTATTACCAAATTATAATTCTTGTATTGAATATACCAAGCAGCTGCAATAGCAGCATATGAAGCTTCTATTGTGTCTTTTTAGAGAAATGCCTTAAATTATTTTTACTCTTTCAGCTCCAGCTGTTTGACGTTTATTTTAAGACATAACTTTTGTGACAACGTGTCTAAACTTCGGAAAATGAAATCTAATCCATTTTGCTGTATGCATAACGTGACCAGACGTCCCGTTTTGAACGGGACTGTCCCTTTTTATAATTATGAGTCCCGGTGTCCCCGAAATGAACTCTGGGACGCAAAATTGTCCCGTTTTCGGAAACCGCTCGAAGCTGTTCGGAAAGCTGTATTGAAACTTGAAGGTCAGACTGTATCGGCAGTTGAAGCTGCAAAAGAAATAAATCAACTAAAAGACAATTTGACTCAGAAACAGTCCAATCAGTCTCTTCCATTTACAGTCCATCAATTAATGGTGAAATCAAAAGATAATGGTACTACAGATGAAGAGTTTGTGTGGAGGACGGTTATAGAATTTTATAAATTAAGCCATAAATATCTGGAGCAGTGACCTTGCTTTCTTACTAAAGTAATGGAGATATTTTATTGGGCAAATTTAAAAAAGGTCCCCGCATGGGAAGACGTTCAAAAATCTCTGGATGTATTAATTGAAAAGGAGTGTATTGACTGTAATAAAGATACGGAAGTTTTTGACGAATTTTCATTAATTTCTAACTACATTACAGTGCAAAAAGTTACCGAATAAAAATGATCTAAATGTTTCCACGGAAACTCGTTGGGTGGAAGTATTCAAACACTTTCATGCCAACAATCTGCAGCATGAAAACTTTTCTATTTTATTTGAATATATTTTATGTTTGCCTGCTACAAATGGGGGGCTTTTGTAGAAAGAGTGTGGACATCTACAAATGCTTTTGTAGCATCCTGCTACAAATGCTTTTGTAGAAATTGTGGACATCTGAGAAAACACAATTACTAATTTCAGTTCTAAAGGTGATGTAGATAATTAAGGTGAATATAAAAAAAAAGTCCCAAGAATTTCATTCTTACTTAAAATCTTCACCAGCTATATTAAAGCAAATTTGTTCCTCTGATAAATATAAATATAACCAAGCATTTTTGGTATATTTTTTAATTCGAAACTTTTAAGCTAACTAACTTTTTCTGAATAAATAACCTTAAAGTTTTTTTTCATTGTATACCTGTTAATTGACCTAAACAAATCAATGTCCCGTTTTGAGTCAAAGAATAAATGGTCACGTTATGTATGCAGAACGAAAAGATGCAACGTAAAAAATGCATAAAATTGTAGTACGGCACATAATAAATGAAGGGGAAGCGCAGTTTTTGTTCATGATAGTAAATAATGTGTAGCTAAACATGGAATAAAGCAACACACTGTTGTAATAGGAATCGATCACGTAATCGATATCGATAAGTTTTCTAAAAATAAATCTCCAGGCTAGCAAAACTCTATTTCCTTTTTGTCTTCTGTGTAAAAATTTTATTTTGACAGTGGATAGAATAAATGGTTCTGTTTTTAAAAAGTTGTCCGTTCTAGAAGTATGGTGTTTCACCTTTTCAAAATTTATAAAAGTATTCAGAAACTTGAGTGGTGAGCCTATTTCAACAACGAATTGGAACATTATATAAACCAATATAAATAAATGTTCTGTTTATAATAGTTACCCCAGCGCTCCCAAGTCTATGATTGTGACCCTGTCTTTATCCCAAATTAAAAGTTCCCACTTTAAAAGTAGTTCTAGCGGTTATGTAACCATTTAAGAAAATGGTTTTTTTTTTCTCAATGTTATTACTTGTGAAAATCGCTTAACACGAAACTGAGATGACTGAAATATTTTTCGTGCTGAAGAATATTGCACAAAAAAATTATACATTTAACAAAACTTAGAGTACTTTTTTTTTTACATAGATATGTATGTATGCATGTATTTAATGAAAATCAATGAAACGAAAACATTCACAAGAACATAATAAAATTGAATACAGAAATTTAAATTTTTTGAAAAACAATAACATTGAGTTTTAGGTAAATTTGATATTTTTTCTTTGCAATGTCTTTTTTAGAATCAAATTGCCAATAAATTGTTCGATGTCGTCCATTTTGTAATTCATTTCACCATTGGAATATGCGTCTAAATAACTGCGCATACTTTTAATGTTCCTCATTTAGGATGATTTTGAAAAATGAAACCTCGTTATTTTTTTATTTTCGCCGTCGGAATCTTTTTGCGCTTTGAACAAACTCCAAAATGCCTTTATCCACCATAATTATGGCTGTATACGCATCTACTGCAACTAATTCTTCCATTCTTCCGATAATACAGATAATGTGAAACTATCTTTGATTTCACACTCCTCTTAAATCCCTGATGCGAGTTCCGTATTTTGCTCATTCCCAGAAAGAAAATCTTTTCGTGTTAAGTTATTTTCTTTCTGGGTTAAGAGAAGAAAGCGCATGAATAAGGCTTCATACGCTTATCGAGCGAAACCGTTGTAGTATTTCGTGTTAACAGATTTTCATCTTAAGCATTTTTGCATTAAACGTATTTTACCGTATATGCTGCTTAACTGTTTAAGACTGGCATGTGTGCAATATGCATATCTCATTCAAAGATTTTGATGGATGCATTTGAATTAAGAATAAGAATAAATTACACTTGGAAATGTTTATTTCTATGATCTACAATATCGGTAACATTACATTTTAAAGATAAAATGCGTACAAATTCAAAAAACTTAGATTGAAAAAAATTGACATTTGTTTACACCTTTCAATTCTATACAAATATAAATGATAAGCAATTAAAGTTGCCAACAAATCTTTTGTTTCGGTTTTTTAATTGATTACTCTGCGTAATACTTTTCGTTTTTCTAGATATTAATCTAATGTAGAATATCTTGGAAGAGGGGGGGGGGGCTGGATTGCCAAGTTGCTTTTAAATGAACCAAAAATGCGACGGAAAAATATTTCAATTAAAATTATCCTTTTCCCGGACCATGCTAATCGAGTTTCTGCGGTCGCAGTTTAGTAGCACGTGTGTTGAGAATTGGAATTCCGTTATTTTTAAAGATTTGACTCGCAAATTTTGTCTGACAAATCTTACTTCAAGACTTATTAAATACTTTTTGTGAAATCCCTTCGGAGATACACCAATTATTCAAAAAGTAAACATTGTATGTAAAGTAATTGTGACTGATGATCTTTGTAGTAAATTGCGTACAAAACACACGCGCGTTGAGAGTTTGAATCGCGTTTGATCAGTCGTGCATTTCAGCATATGAACTCCTGTAAAGCGCAGGTGGTCGTGGTAGCCTAGTAGTCAAGGTAACGGATTCATGGCCGGCACGTCACGAGTTCGAGCCTGTACCCCTGAAGACCCGGCGTGTAAGGGAGCGATGCACGTTAGATATGTCGAAATTCAAACGTCCACCTGTTGTTGTGGAAGTTAGGAGAAGGGGTGCCAACTCTAGTGTCGTCCTCGTCACTTGACCATGGTTCAAAATTGTGAGGTACATCGCCAAAAGCTTTAGAGTAGCAGAATAGTGTAATTCACTCACTCCTGTAAAGCGCAGATGGCCACGTAGCATAGTGGTTTAAGGTCACAAACATGTGGCCTGCATATCATGAGTTCGAGCTCTAGTACCACTGAAGACCTATGAGAAGCGGCCGATGCACATTATCATGGCTGAAATATCCTTCCATTGATGTGATATGGAAATTGGGAGAAGGGGTGCCAGAGCTTAAATGTCGACCTTGTCACTCGGACATTATAATTTGAATCATTATATTTTTCAATAGCCTTCCTGTAGTCTTTTTGTGCAATGTTAATTTTATTCATTCTCGCTCTTCACGTGACTATGATTCATAATTTCTATGTCCGTCGTCAATAACCTTCGTACTGACTCGCAGTTCATCTGCAATAAACACTCGACCTGTGAAGCAGGGGTTCTTAACCTTATTCATCGTCTGCACATCTGACAAACGAGAAATTGCTGGCGGGTGCAGTTAAAGTATAACGATTCTTGTTTTTTTATTTTATTGCAATCATAAACAACACCCTAAACTAAAAAGGTTACAAAAAATTCAAAGTGGTTACATTTAATGTGATTTTTGGCATTGCATATTATCCTCTAATTTCCCAAAGTTAGGCGTTTAAGATGATATACCCAATCTTACTGCATCTTCGAGGTTTTTATAGTTAATTGGGGATCTGAATGTTGATTTGTGTTCATTGTTGAAAGAAACGATCCACATAAACATGTAGAACCCAAGCAGGATTTTAATTTTATATTGATGTAGTTTTTAGCGGGCAGTCGCGGGCGCGCACAAAAATAATTTCACGGGGTTAAGAACCCCTGCTATAAAACATAAATTTTAGCATGCGAAGCTTCGTTATTGGTGTTACTTGATTTCTTGCTTTGTTGATTCGTCAAAAAGTTAAACTGAAGTTTAAAAATATAAATCCAGGATTTCAAAATAGAGATCAAAACAAAATTATCTTTCCTAGTGACGATGACTTGGGATAAAAAGAAAACGAGAATTCATTCACAAATGTGTATAATTTGGTGATAATTTAGAGTTTCATTTAATTGGCAAACTGCTACACATTTTTGCAGTCGAATCCATTAAGAAGCTGTCATAATTACTCCTCGCAAGGGTTTTCGATCTTCCAGCTATGAAGCCCAAATTGGCTGTTCAGAACTCTTTTTAATTTTTCTTATGAAATCATTCAATATTTCTATACCAAAATTTAATTTAACCCAGTTTTAAACCGTGATTTTATTGATCTTGTGCAATTTTTTTATTGGCATTTCCGCTTGCATACCAAAAACTTTACCGCACACTTTAAAAAGATAAATTTATATAAAATGGCTTTTTCACGCTTATAAAATAGTTTACTCTAGTGATACACCAATTTCATACAATTGCAAGTAAAGATGCGAATGTATCGGAAATCGTTTTAAAAGACGATCACGATGAAATGCACCTTCAAGATAATGCAATATCAGCTCTGAATTTGATTGTTTTAGTTTCTCCGCAAGGGTCAGCAGATTTAAAAATAACATTGCATATTTATCCATGTGCAAGACGCGCACCATTACATGACCTTGTTTGACTTTGGTGCTAGGATGTACAGATAACTTTTTGAACAAACTTTTTTGATAAATGTTTTAATTTTAATGTTTAAAAATTTCCTATTTTGATTCTGGATTCAAATTGCGAATATATTTTAATGTATTAACTGTCGAAATGTTGGATTTAGTTCAAATGTGCCCTATTTTCGTGTTTGTCTGCCCAAAGGGGCTTTGACAATACAGCTGTTGGAAATTAAGACTGTTTTCGGTTAGTGTTAAATAATAGGATCCAAATTTGGAACATTTTTTCAGATATAAGAGAAATGAAAATTTTATGATATTCCGGTTTCACACTATTATTTAGAGAAGCATTTTTATCATACTTCCCATTTTTATGAGTAGAGATTCATTTTTTCTGGTGCAAAATGTTATGTTAAATGGGCTATGCCTTCGCGTATTGAAACGAAAAAAAGTATTCATGGAATATTTTGAAATTTTTAAACACTATATTGTTAACAGAGGTATGGGTTATAATGTTGCAAATTTCCGTGGAAATTAAGGCATTTTTCTGTCTGAAACTGTGCTTCGCTTTTAGTTCAAGCTCTCATACTTTTACCGAAGACCGTCTTAATGTGAAAGATTTTTAAAGATCGGAAGTTATTTTTTTATTGAAAGTTTTCATTTAAATATATCGTGTTTGTCAGAAAATTTTAATCTCTATTTTTCTTTATACTTTGTTTCTGTGAATGGACAATAAGCACGAATTAGTTTCTATAGAGTTCGAGTCTAGTATGACTAAAGACAAGGTGTTGGGTAAGAGGTCAAGGCTGAGTCAAAAATTCAGAGTGTTTGACGTCCTCGTTACTCGACAAAGGTTTATACTTTAGAAGTTAGTTGCAAATGGCCCTTGTGGTGGTTTTTAGAGTAATGTTAATAAACTCTCGCTCATTATTAAGGTCTAAAATAAGGAAGTGATTTGAACATCGAATAATGGATTTTAGTATTGGTTTCACAAGAAACCACCGTGAGAATGATCATTTTCACACCGAATCTTTTCTCCCACCAGCGATTGCGCTCTTCTATTTAAATTTTGATAGCTCATTGCTTTCTGTTAACTAATTATTAAATTTTTAAATGAATTCTGAGGGGTTATAGGAGTTTCACCCTAAAGTACCACGTACTTGAACTTCCGTTGCTGGTTGTGGCCTCGGTAGCCAAGTGGTCAAGGTATCCGATCATGACAGGCGTGTCATGAGTTCTAGCTCAGTACCACTGAAAACCAGCCGTGTAGGGGAGTGATGCACGTTAAATCTGTCGAGAGCTCAAACGTCCTCGGTGTGGTGTGGTAGTTAGGAGGGGGGTGCCAGTTCAGGTGTCGTCCTCGTCACTTGACCATGGTTCAAAATTGCGAGGTCCGTCACCAAAAGCCCTCGTGTACCTTACTAGTGCGACGTTAATATTCACTCACTCCGTTGCTGGTTTCGATTTTGACCTGGAAATGTGTAAGAGCTAGGAGAGAGTGAGGTACTCTCCATGTACCATCTCGCTGTTTCATAATGCTTCCAATCTCTGGAAGGGAGAGGATTTTTCATTATACTGTTCTTACGATTAAAGAATTCAATTAACGCAGACTTTTAGTTTAACGATTGGTTTAAAGTATTGTTATTTTGATAGTTTTTCTTGGAAAATATTTTAGGAATATTATGTCTCTTCATAAGGTGAAGTCCTATCCGAATCGCAGTCATTTCCGGTGCTTTTTGATGTTTCTGTTCATTGAAACATCTCTTTCGCATATGCCCTACCCTTTTACTTTTAAAGAGAAGAGGACGTAAAAAATTTTAACCGGATGCAACAATGTTTTCTCTGTATAATAAAAGTTCCTTGCAGGACTGATTTTTTTTTGTTTCGTTTATTCATTCGCATCCTGTAAATCTTGGATTTCAAGTCTGTGCAAAGGTTTTTCTTGTATAATGTTATAAATATGTATAAATGTTAGGATGAAGGTAAAGTTTTGAAGTTGTAGATATTGCATAATACACGCTTCGTTGTATATAACCGTAAAATTTCTTGAATATTTAATTTTTAACAGTTAAAAATTGAGATGCACAGCAAATATCTCTACATGGATTTCTTCTATATATGGAGTAAAATAAACACTTTCCTTTTCAACCTAGTTTTAATATCTTTGACACGCAAGAGGGGGGGGGGCAAGCAACAGTTTTTTATTTTTGTTTTGTAAACATGAATTTATTCGTTATAGTACACCTATGGTAATTCTTTATCGGCTAGTGAAGTCAGTCATGAGGAAAGCATTATTTGCTTTCTTCTATGAAACCTTTTTGCATGACGTCTTGTAATCCTATTAGTGTTTTTATATATTTAGAATTATTCTTGTCTATAGAAATGTCATTTTTGGAATTCATGGCCGGAAGATAAGTTTCAATGCAAAAGCTGCGTATGGGGAGGTTTGTGAGAAACTAAGCTTATTCAAATGAGGTGTTTTACATGGAAAAATAGCAGGGTGCTTAATAACTACATTCTAAGTTATATTAAGCTACAAATTCCTTCCATTCGTTAATTTGAAAGATGCTTCAAATGTTAATCTTTAATTGTTCTTAATTTAAATACAAAAATTTATAAGTATGCATTATGAAGTTTAATTTATTTTTGAAGGGGGGAAGAGAGAGACTAATTTAGCATTTAAAATAGATTTTCAAAATTCTGAAAAGTTCTTGGTTTTTACATTTTTTTTTTTAATAATGAAAGATTGATAACTGATTAGCATCGAAACACATTCGGAATAATTTACACAATTGAATAAATCGTAAAATTATAGTTTTTTCAAGAATGTACATATTTTTTTTACGACTCTTAATGAAAATTTTAAATTACATGAAAAAGGTAGTCCATTTTGTGCAGTTTCTTTTAATACTTGAAGGTGCACAGTTTGAACTCATTAAAATTTTAGATAATACAGTTTTCTTTTCGTTTTAACTGATAAGGGTATTTGAATATTGACATAACTAAAGTTGCTCGTAATTTTAGTAATTGCATATAAATAGATGATTTCGAAATAGTTTTTTACACCCACAAACAAATCCCTAACTATGTATGTACATTTGCCAGAAGTATTACCAATGGTTACTTCATTCTGATAAATATATTGATATTTTCGAATAACATTGTTAAACCTATCAATTTTTTTTTTGCTTTGTCCAAACTATCATCCAACTTGCGTTTATAGGGGATAAAAAAAAAAACGAGCCTTACAGTAGTCGCATATGACGTGTAACATCTGACATGTCATCGGGGTAAATTCGCAATAGGAACTTAAATCCTGAAAAAAATGAATCGAGTAGGATTGGAAATAATTTTCTATGGAATAATTATCTTTAATGACCATTTTATTTAATTAACACAAGGAGTAATGCAATTTTTTATCAAAAATAATTATTCTTGTTCAATTTGGGGAAGAGCGGTAATGATAATTTATGATAACTAAAATGACACATATACTTGTGTTTTCAAAGTACTTAAAAAACATTGAAACATAACAGTACCACTGTTAGTTGTCGAAACATTTCGATTTGTGTTCATTTCGAGCTTGAGTTCATCATTCAAAAAAGCTATGAGTGTTTCGGCTTCTAGCAAACTAAAGTTATCTTTAAAATCACCACTCAAAATCATGGGAAGCGAGTGATAATTTTTCTTAAAAAAGAGCAGAATCACCTTCGGTATATGGTAAAAGTAAAAAATGCAGGAAATCTTTAATTTTTTGAACCGTTTGATTCGGAGAAATGTATACGACCACCGAAATCACTGTTTGTCCATTTTCAAATAAGCATTCTGCCGCACATATGTTCCCAATATCTTGACTAACAATACCCAGTCCACTTGTTTGACGATAAGTAATATCCATATGTCGAGCCACAACATGCGAGTTGTTCTGTTTACGATAGATTCTGTTACAGATAGATTCTGTTTACGATAGATAGACCAGCTGCTCGGTGGCCCGGTCGCTTAAATTGTACGCAGCAATCGAAGTCAGGTATCAAAACACGTTCGTCATTGTCTAATCAAGACTCTGCCTAAAGGACTTGGTTTCTTTGATCCTAAAGTGAGAAAACAAAAACAAAGATCCCACGGCCTAGACCGTGGGGATGGGGTGGAGCCCCTCCCGAATGAAGGAGGAAAAACAGAACTTCACTGAATAGCGCGCGCTTCCCCAACTTCCTGTTACGCATTTCCGTCCCTTTTCACGAAATCACTCCCACAAATCTCCAGCAATCGAGAGGAAAGATGTTACACATAAAAAAAACTGAATTCTATATCAAAGCAATTTAATGGTGAATTTTAAACTTTTAGCTGTTACATGAGATTTATTTATACATTAATTCAGAGATAAATTATTGCTTGTATCAATGCATGACTGACACTAAAGGACTCCGGAAGAGAATTTGCCATAGTTTATTATTAAAGTACTCGTATATCCTCAATCTCCAAGTATTTTTTGTTCAGAAGATACAAATGAACCGAATGAATGGAGGTATGTGATAAAGGAGAAAGGTATATACGGTACAAATAAGATGGATGTATCTTGTCTAAATGAAAGAATTGCTTAAAATTTAATAGTATCGTAGCAGATGTGTGTGAAAGATTTATTACCTCACAAATCTGACGGAAGTTCCAATTCATTTTCCACGCTTGACCAAGTCGTCATCCAAAGTTCTAGGATCAGGAAGTTGGATTTAAACTGTGAGCATGAATGTGTAACGTATTTTCACGCGAATTAAATATTTGATTTTGTCTAGTACTATGTTTAGGAATAAATATTCTTGTAATGCTTAATCTATAACAAAAAGAAAATCAGAGTTAGTCTAAGCGTAGTAATTTTTTGTTTTTGTGGGTAATCCATCTCGTAAAAACGGCGCTTAACTGGAATTGCGAATATATATGGCACCAATGAGGGGTCATTTTCATTAATCTCGCAATATTTTTTCGCACTGCAAATATTCATTACGCAGCTGTAGACAAATCCACGATTTTTTCCCGCCAATACGGGATGCCATGGATTTCAAGCTCATTAAAATGAATCCTTATTAACTGAAAGAGATTACTTTACTTCAACCTAATTTTGCTTAGTATAAAAAAGCCAGTCCGCAAATAACTTGTATAGTCGATTTAAATTAAAAAGAACTGTCGTCCGACTCAATGGGTGGTCGTGTACGACTCAATGGGCTGTTGCACGGTAAAATGAAATGGCTTGAGTTTTCATACAGCATGATATGGAAGTTGGACATGCGTTATTTTATCCTTCTGTATCATATGTAATGTTGGGAGTTTTTTGAATTTGCATTAATTCAAGGACTTTTAAATAAATTTAAATGTATTACAAAATGTTAAATACCCAGTACATTAGTTCATTCTAAAGAAAATTTATTTTTCTTGACGATTAACATTTCACCTTAAAAAGATATTGTAACACTTAAAATTTAGATCTTTCTCGAATAAATTTTAAGCATATTTTGGATGATGCGGTGCATCTTTTATTTCGCATGTTTTAGTTTTTGAAACTTGTCTGCATAAAATATCTATTAAAAGTGATTGGAAGTGCTTTTCACTAGATATATTTGTATACAGTTTTTATATATTAATTACTAAATGCACACACAGAGGCTTTTTAAATTCTAAAGTCAATTTTTCATTATAGTTCAGTTACTTGAGACTTGCATTTGATGTTCTCTATTGCAAAATATCTTTTTAAAAGGAGAAATTGCTCCCAATTAACCTTTTCTCTTCGGAAGGACTCGTGAGCATTCTTGGATTGCAAATGAATAATCATTAATAAATTTTACAAAAAATTGTTAGGCCGTGGGTAGCCTAGTGGTTAGAGCATCGGACTCCAGACCGGAGGGCCTGGAGTACACGGAGTATATGCTCGTTAAATCAGTGGGTCCGAAAGTCTTGTGGACGGTCACAGCCGAAACCACGAGTGCAGGTGGACTGGAGAATATTTCCCTCCCCTCCAGTTCCATGCCTAAATTGGGGAGGTGGAGATGGGTGGTATCGCCATCTATCGTCAAGAAGTCCAACCTGTCTTACAGGATCTAGCAACTTTCATTCCTTCCCTTCAGGAAGGACACAACAACAAATAGTTAATTCTCCTATTTGAAAAGATTAATGCTTTTGGAGAGGGATTAGATACGTGTAAAGAGACTTCTAGACATATAATGAAAAATGTTTCATATCCTTGGAATTAATATTTGATTGTTTTTTCAGATGACAAGTCCAAAAACTAAGATGCACCAGCTTGCTGCCGCCGAAGAATATTGCCTACTGGATCACCTAAGTGCTTTGGACATAGATTCCCCACCAATATATCCAAGACTCACTGGAATCATTTGCACTATTGGTACTTTACTTCATTACATTGATTTGGCGAAATTTTATAAATATATACACTGCTGTAATCTGTTTTTACCCTGTTAGGCATACTTCCTTCTAACTATTTATGTGGTCCATCGAAATAGCACTTCGTATATCTTGAATATAGCCACATGAGCATGTCGTGAAATTGTGGCCTACGATATTCATGTCTTAAATAGCGATTCGCTCAAAGGCCTGTGTCTTGAAGTAATGATGGTAATGAAAACTGTTTTCAAATCCCGTTTTGTGATGTGAAGTTCGGCAGAGATGTATCTGTGTGTGTGTGT
This sequence comes from Trichonephila clavata, assembly GCA_019973975.1. Classification (NCBI taxonomy): domain Eukaryota; kingdom Metazoa; phylum Arthropoda; class Arachnida; order Araneae; family Nephilidae; genus Trichonephila; species Trichonephila clavata. The sequence goes on along the minus strand of BMAO01011545.1, from coordinate 61,310 downwards.
TCAAATATTTCTTTCATCTCCTTTGGGTCAAACTTACGAGATTTCTTTTACCTTCGCACTGTTCTGGTGCGAGGCTAATTCATAATAAACCAACCGGTTAGGCAATTAGATGAACAAATGGAATTTTTTCGATCGAATAGAGGCTCAGTGCCTTTGGGTTTTCTTAACCCTGTGGTATGAGACCAATGAATCTTAGTTTAATTGAGCCTCAAATTTCAGTCAATCTACAAATATGTTAATTTTGACAATCGAATGATTTGGTTCTTCGCTTTACAGATAGTCGTGCATTGAGAAAATTGAGAGTAATGCTATTTTCAGTCTTCATTATCTTGTCGTAAATCCAAATGCAGAAGAGACCGCTGCCACTTTTTGTTTATAATACAAGAATATCGATTTCATATTTTCATAAATATGTTTATAAAGTTTGCTTTACTCCTATTTGATTTCTATTCTTTTTGCTGTAATAATTGGTAAAAGAAGGAAAGCTTAAATATGCGAAGAAAAAGCTACCAGAATAAGGGGAAATGGAAGAGAGAAAAATAAAATACATATTTGTAGAAAAATTGATCTTGCAATTTCGTTATTACTTTGTAATTCTGTATGGCAACACTGAATTATTACTTTTTATTCTAAGTTTTCGTTTCGATTTTGAATTTGGGTTTCATTTTAAGAACACGCTTTTTATAGTTTTTTAAATAGTTTTTTAGGTGTTTCAACAAATATACAGATTGTAAATGGGTTTTTCCCACTTTGAATGTACTTACTGTGCTGAGAAATTTTTAGGTTTCCCAAAAGGTACTCGTGCTATGACATGCAGTAAACAATAAGAAATTTTAAGTCCAATTATAAATGGTGAAATGCTAAAATTTTCATGCAGAGAGAGGTTAAATATTTGGTAATGAATTCAGGTAATGCAAGAATGTGCCAAACTTAAAGGCTAACTTTGGCCAAGCAAAAACAATTTTGCGTGAGCCACGCTGGGGAAAAAAATCGGTGAAATTGTCGAATCGGTCGCTGGTCCGCCAAATTTTGAAAAATCGTCAATTTGGCGCGAAACTGTGCCGATCAGACTTCTCCCTCATTGATACAAAATTCAGGATTACCGATTTGGCGCACTTATCAATTTAGCGAGAAAAAGCTTAGCGGGATAAGTGGCTGATTCGGCTGTTCAACCAAAAAATCAATATTCATAGAAATATAAATTTATTTCGAATAATGCATTATAATAGACATATGTTAAAGAACAAGAAAAATTTAATGTTTACATCCTGACGCTTGACGTCCTCTTTTCTGCCACCAACTTTCTTGTTTCCGAAGAAATCTTGATATTTTTTTATATTGTGTGCCGGTATACCGGCCGGGCCGCAAAAATGTTCTTTGTGGGCAGTATGTAGGTCGAGAGTTTGACATCCCAGCAATTCAATATTAATATGATAAAGATGTTTTTATTTTTTTATCACAGAGAAAAAATTGATTCCATCTTGCGTATTCTGAGCTGAATATCGTTTCTGTAGATGTTTTGAATTAAAACTCCTTTTTAAAGAACTCTTAAAATATTTCATGAGCTTTGGAACTCCTCTCTCTCATCCAAATGTGATATGTAAAACTATACAATTGGCTTGTATGTTGTAAGGAAACTTTTTTTAAAAAGGTAATTAATTTGTGAAAATAAAATATATAACTTTTTTTAGTATTTTATCCAAAGTCTCTCAAATATTGGCACTTTAATGATTTGAAATTATTAATCTTAAGTTTAAAAAGAATGTAAAACCGCTCACATTTCTAAGTATTTTCTTTTTCAAATTAGTATGTTTAACTTTCAAACCAGGTTATAAATGTTAAAATTGAATAGTCTAAATATATTGATGTTTATACCTATAAGAAAAAAAAATGAAAGCTTATATAATCTAAAATATATTCATGTAAAAAAAAAATGATTGTTCCATTATGAAAAACATGTTTTTATTTTGTCAGGGCCTGCATCTAAGGAAGTAGGAACTCTTGTACAGATGATCAAAGCTGGTATGAACATTATCAGATTAAATTTCTCTCATGGAACATATGAGGTAATTTCTATAGAATTCGTTTAGAAATGTATACCTCCTTAAAATACATTTTATTGATGTTTTATGCCTGTTAATAAAGTAATTAAATTTGTTAGACTACAAAATATATTTTGTATTATAGGAATAATTTATGCTGAAGTGTACGTCTAATATTTTATGCTGTTAAACTCCTGCATATAATGTAAAAAAGGAAACTTTATATGAATTAATGCTTGTAAATCTCAATTTTATTAGCATTCAATTGAATTTCTTCCTTGCAATTCATACTGTATTGGCGTGCTATACTTTTTTGTATTTTCTTTGGTGTATGCTATTTAGTACAAATTTTCAAATATCAATAAATGACTGATGTGATATTTAACTTTTTATGGGAAAACACTGTATTTTAAAACTATTTCATTTCTGGTTTTTACTTTGTACTAAAATTTGAAAATGCTTTGGAATTTATTCTAAAAATTGAAACTTTTTAAACTAATAAAGTTATTTTGCTACTTGCATATTATTGCAACAATCTCCAACATTAAAGATAGCTTGCCAATTTGGCAACCCCATTTTCATACGAGTCTTAAGTGCTGAATTGGCAATCATATGCTTCATTTCGTATGTCGCCAATAGGTTGCGATAATACTGCTGTTTCCTTGCATAATTTTCATTTGTTACAACTGTGGAAACCTTTTTAAACTAAGAAAACTGTAGTTCCCTCTTTTTTTTCTAATCACTTAATCATAGAAATGAAGCTATTTCACAAACTATTTCATTGAATATTTACAAAATTTAAAAGATGGATAAGAAACTTCTAATTTTGAACATTTCTTGCATGTTGTAAAGGTATATTTGGCACATAATTTTTCATGAAAGGTAGAAATGCAATGTTTATGTAAAAATTTTGTTACATAATTTAAATAAACTTGCTATTTAACAGTTTCACATAGAAGATAAATTGTGTATTTAAATAAAATTTATTGTTGAATTGTATTTGGTTTACAAATTACATTTGATTGTCTAAAATAATACTTGCATTGTAAACTTGTTTAATGAAATTTCTAAATTTTTATAAAACTGACATAGTGAGCATAAAATTCAGTTGTTTTAGTAAGCCATTTGACTGACAATTTAAAAAGTATAAGGTAATCCAAAATATATTTCAGAACTAAAATATAAAAAATTTATTCTAAGCATAATAGGGGAAGTTTAACCTGGATTAAAATGCCTCTATTCACGAATTTGAATGTTAAAAATAAGTATTTGTGTGCATGTGGGGGAAACTTCTATACATACTTAATGATTGAATTGTATAAGATGAGGTTTAACCCCTTAACGATCGGTTAATTTTGAAGAAAACGGTCCTAAAAGTGCCTATTTTTTATTCAAGAAAATTATGTAAAATTAAGCACATGTTCAAAAAAAGTATTCATTTTTTATTTTTGGATTAATTTTTAGCTTGAAATAAGAAATTTAATTTTTTTATTAAAGCAAACATTTAGGGTTATATTCACTGAATGTTGGCTTTCCAACAAAGAGGGAAAATTTTAAAAACATGCGTTTTAAACATTAAATGAATTTTTTGACACTTTTGCATAATATAAATAAATATTAGTAATTTTTTTTGTGAAACAAGATTCAAAACATGAGATGCAAAGGCCAAAATCACAAACTGGACTGTCGTACCGAGTTTCCTTTCTGCATCTCTTATCTACTGAAGATAAACGAACATCAAATGTGATTTTTTGCCTCCTTGTTTTTTATAAATAAGGTACTAGTTCAAAATAGTTTGATCTAACAAATAAAAAAATATTTTCTTATAGTACTTCTTACCTCGTTTTCGAGTAATTCAGTAATCTCCAATATATCGGTCTACAATGTCTACTGCTCCGATATTTTTATTGTAGTCTGACAAAAGAGTACTAAAAGTACAATCCAATTTACTTGACTAACTATATAATGTATACAATATTAAAAAATATATTTATTATTTTATCAGTTTTTTCCAGAATTTTTACCCACGTGTTTTTACGAAGAGCGCAACTAAGTACTTGACCTAAGATTAAAAAACCGTATCGCTAATATATATGGGTGCTCAAATTTAGTTAAGAAAAGTAAATAATTATTCCTAAACACGTTAAAAATCGGGTGCTGCCATCTTGTGTATGGGTTAAGGAAAAAAGCAATATTCCGGGCTAAAGAAATAGATTGTTTCAAGTTTTTATGGCAAGTTACTTTTCAACACTCCAGCCCGGAAATATCACGGGCACGAGGAATAGAGGGAAATTTCACCCCGTGAATGTGACGGGAGCGAGAGGCAAGGGGTTAAACTCTATGTAAACCATTTTCCAGTTTTGAGTAAATTGGATGGTATAAATATATTTTATTTTTTCAGTATCATGCTAATACAATTAAAAATGCCAGAGAAGCTATCCAGAAGGTTGCAGAAGAGGAAGGTTTGGCATCTTGTCCAGTTGCTATTGCTTTAGATACCAAAGGACCTGAAATCCGTACTGGTTTGCTTGAAGGTGTAAGTTTGCATTTATATACTCCTAATGGTGCATGTAACATGTGAAATACTAAACTGCAAGTAAATATTTTAAGAAATTTCTTTTACACATCTACTATAATTCTTTGCAGGGTATCTATTTCTATAATCATAACATTTGTCTGGATTTGTGGATATAGATTTTATCATCACTTAACGTCTTCATAACATTTGCACGAAATGTTAGCTTTGATTGTGGTTCAAAAATTGTTTGGATGGTTCTTGATAAATGAATCTAATTTTTAAAGACCAACGTTTTCAAGTCCGGTTAAAATACTAGCAATTTACCCATTAGTTTTCAGTTTCAGAATTGAATAATATGAATACATTTTTCAGATGAACTCTGCCAAAAAGATTTTACTTATTCATTTTCATCCTCCCCTCTTCTCCAATACATCACAAACACGCACCTAGTTGGAAAACGGTGGCATTGTGGGGCGAATCATGTAACTTTTAATTGGCAGTAAAGGGATTAATTATACACCATACAACCAAGAAAAGTGTTAAATTTTGTATATAATTTTATAAATGACAAGCCCATGGAGTCACTGGTAATCATTAAACTTGTATTACAATACAATACTGTACATAGTTATTGCATGTAACTTGTATGTAAACTTAGTATTGTTAAATCAATTATGAAATGCATATTGTGCAGTACTGATACATTTATGAGTGCATTATATCAGTGCAACTGTGTATTTTATATTTTGCTATGTCAGCATGTATTTTGTTTGTTTACTTTCAGTAAATTAAGTGGCGTGGTGGCCAAGTGGTCTAGGCATCGGATCGTGGCTAGCGTGTCATGAGTTCGATCCCAGTACCACTGAAGACCTGCCGTGTAGGGGAGCGATGCACGTTAAATCTGTAGAGAGCTCAAACGTCCTCCTGTTGGCGTGGTGTGGTAGTTAGGAGAGGGGGGTCCCAGCTTAAATGTTCTAATATATTTCCTGGAAGAGTGTCCGAAAGTTCATTTTCAGCATCACTATCTTCACTGTCAGTGATTTCCTCGCTTTTTATTATCTGCACTGGTGGATAGTCCGCAGCTTCAATAATTCGCATTTTAAACACAGATAGTCCGCGGACTATACGCGCGAAATTACGGTAGAGTAGTTATAAAAATTTTACTAGCAATGATCGGCTTTTCAATTCAGTGTAAAATAAAATAATTATGCTCCAGGTTTCCAAAGTGTAAATAATAATATTTAAGAAAATATTTTTATACGAATTTCGTCCAAATGCCGCCCTTAAAATTTGGCTCCCCGGACATGGGTCCGGCCCTAGAGCCGCCCCTGGTAGCTTTCGTTACTATAGCAACGGAGTGTGGTTAAATGATTGACAGATACAGTCGGTTTCAGAATGCATGTGCAGTTTTAGTAAAATTAACAATCTATTCAAAACCATTGTCAAATGGTGAGGACAATGGGACTGAAGTGTTGGTTAAATCAGGGGAAAGAGGAAGAGAAAGTTTTATAAAAAGTGCTGTACAGATAGTATTTTGGAATTGCCACACAAATGGGTGCGGACATATCTTTTTTAAATCCGTGCAAATGTTTTGGAATTATGTTGTACTTCACGGTGGTTCTGTGAAGTTCAATATGTCCTCCAGTGAATCAACTACATTTATATAGTCTTGTATATCATAAACAATGCCCATGGGGTTAAGAATGGAGATGGAATATAGAAAGGAGTTTTAATTTTTTAAGGAAGGATTCGATATATATAAACCTTCAGTTTTCTTTATCTTTTTTTTATTTGTCTTAATGTGATTAATTTTTTTGTTTGATGGAAATATGGGAAATTGTAATAGAATTTTTTCTGCTGTGATAAGTCTCGGATACAAATTGTATTTGAAATCTCTATGTAAGAATATTCATCAGGGAAATAATTTCAATTTCAGGCTTTAACAAGAAAATGTCACTTTTCTAAGAAAATCACTATAGCAATTTTTTCACGAATATACTTTTGTAAGTTTCAGAAATTAATATTTCCGATTTGCATACAAATGTGACAAAATTTCACTGCCTTCAACTAAATTAGTCATTTTCCTAAACCTGGGAAGTTCATTATTTGGAAAAATTCGTTAAGTGGAGATTTATCTTTCAATATATTTTAAAAACCACTTAAAACAAATTTTAAATTCATAACCATACACTGTTTTAAAAAGCAATTGTTCTCACCATTTTTTGTAAATTAATATCTATTTTGCATATCTATCAAAAAGAATTCTACTAGGAATACAAGGGGGAAAAAACGTCAAGAAATACTCAGTATTTCCATTTTAAAAAAGTACTTTTGTATTAAGATTAAAATTACTTGCAGGGGCTTAAAATTAGAAAATGTCATTAAAATTTGTTAAACATACATATTTTATAACCAGTAATTTTAAGCATGTGTGTCCTTGAATTTAATAACTGGTAAAGTCTAGTAATTTTGTTTCAGTTTTTTTTACTTATAAAAAATGTTTTCTCTCATTCCTTGCATCTTTACAGTGCACCAAATACCTCATCAAGTGCTTTTTTCACACAAGTTGCTAATTGTTTTCAAATAATTTTACTTGCACATTTCATCACACGAAGGTCCAGAAATATTTCAAAAAGGGAGGGAAAAAATCTAATCCCAAGAGAAAAAATTCGATAAATGTAAAATGCACTTATCTATTTAGAGGTTATTTTACGAAGAAAATTATAAAATGGTTCTTGGAAAAAGTTCGTGAAACAGAGAAATTCGCAAGATAGAGGTTCGTAAAATGGAGGCTTGACTGTATTATATTCATCGAATTAATTTACAAATTAAGCTACCTTTTTATTTCCTTATCTGCATTAACATTTTGGCAGTAAAAAAAGCATGTACGACGATTTCAATACATTTATTATACAGAATCTGGGGGGGTATCTAATTTTTATTTTAAATTTTTTTCCTTTCTGAAGTCTTATGTGATAAGAAACAAGGGCTGCTAGGTCTGGAAGATACAATGGAACTTCCTGGTCAAGCTCTGAAATTAACTTATGTAGCATGTGGTCTGGCATTGCCGTAGTGTAGAATGCTTTATTTCCTATTGATCGTGTGTGTGGTGCCATCTTTCTTAAATGCTTGTTCAAGTCTATTTGTCAACAATTGGTGATGGAGCTTTTCGTTGGATTTGAACTTGTAGTGTATTAGTCCTTTAATCTCGATGAGAAAATGCCATTTAAATAAAATATTAAAGTTCAGTTTTAAAGTTTTCACATTAGGAAGAAGTCATAAGTACAAATGAGTTATTTTCTTAATATTTGCTGAATTGTACTTTTTCAATGCATTTATTTAAAAGACAGAATTTTCTAGTAAATCTAGCATTTAAAATGGTTACCTAGTACATGAAATTGTTATTAAACTCTATGTAAAAGCTTGTATAAGAAACTGTATTTGATATACTAGTTCATTTATTTTAACAGTGCAACTTTTATTAAACATAATTAGATCTACGTTTAGAACCTTTTTAAAATTCTTCAAACTCGGTATGTTTTCAATTGCAGGATTGTGAGATTTTTTTAAAGAGAAAGCAAGGCATTCTAATAGTAAAAAATTCAGATTACTTTTTAATTACTTTGTCCTTCAAATTTTTATCTGGTTGATGTTTTCATCAATTATAAGCCTTTCAACAAAGAATGTTTTGATTAAACTATCTTCTATAAATCACAAGGTTGCAAGTCTAATTTACTCACTAATTTTTTGCTTTGGGAAATGTACTTCTCGGGGACTAAATCTATGCCTTCTTGACTTTTATATTACACGTTATACTTTGTAATTTACTTTATGTAATAGACATGTAGCACATTTTAATTAAAACACAGAATGATGTGGATAAGACTATTGCCAATGAAAAATTGCAAATATTAGTTGAAATTAAAAAGCAAGCTGGAAACTAATACTAAAATATGTACTTTTAATTCCAGGGTGCAACTGCTGAAGTAGAAATGGTGAAAGGAAAAATGGTAAAGGTAACAACTGATGAAGCTTATCTAGAAAAGTGTTCAGCAGAAGTCATTTATCTTGATTACAAAAATATCACTAAAGTTGTCAAGGAAGGTAGCCGAATTTATGTTGATGATGGACTTATTTCTCTCATTGTGAAATCTATTGGTAAGTCTTGTTTTCAATTGTGAAGGTTTTTTAGTGATTGGAATTAACAAAATGTTTTTCCTGTATAATGGACAAGTTAATTGTGTAAAAAAAAATACAGTTATGAGAAAATGTATTTTAAAAACTTAGATGAAAGTGTAGAGGCATAATATTTATGCTAAAAATTTAATCTATTTGCCTATGAGGAGGATATTGAATTCTTTCTCATTGAATTTTCGTTTTTCAGGATAAAATTTCCAGGAACTTGCACAAATTCTTATCATTTTGGATTTAAAATGAGAATTTATATTGATAAATTGCTGGTTTTCTGTTATAAGTAAAAATAAAAAAAAAACTCATTTTAGCACTTAAAGGAAAATTTGTTCATATCAAGGACTTTCCTAATTTATGAAAATCTTATATACTGGATTGTATTTAAAAACATTGTTTATTTTGGTGATATAAATGCTACATCTTTAATGAAAGGAAAGGGATTGTGTATTCAGAGGCGGCGCAAGGCGTGGGCGGTGTGGGCCACCGCCCACGGCCTCGCAGTGCATAGGGCCTCGCCACTCAAAGTAGAAATAAATGAAACGAAAAATAAGGAAAATCCAAAAGTACACGCCACAGGGTTTTTTATAATTAATAAGTTAGAAAATTCTCAACTCTTATCTGTTTTTCGCCACAAGATATCGAAAAATTGAGATATCGACTTTTTAAATATATATTCTATTTATCGGTAAATGAAAGCACACGAATAAAGATTTCGTAAAAATATTGTTTCCATTTATTTTTTATTAAAAATTTCTCAATTTTGTCGTTTTTGCTTATTTGTTCATATTTAGTCTGGCAACATTAGCTGGAGTTAAGCTGCCATCGCAGGGAGTCCTCATTCAGAAATGGGGCATAGTTTGGGACTTCCCATCTTTAGGAAGCCAATTAAAGTATCGTATACAGACTAGTGTTCCTTTGTTTCTATATCATATTATAAATTTTAAAAATATTTCATGCGAGAATAAATAATAGTGGTACTAGGCATTTTTCATAATTTATCAATCATGTCAGGCTTAAACACTAAGAGATAGAGATAAAAGGAGAAAATGGGAATCTGGTGCAGTAAAAAGAAAAGGTAAAGCTGAAAGAGTTGTATCAGATTAGGTTTAAAGTTCAGGTAGGAGGAAATTTCTCAGTCAGATTGAATCTGGCAGTATAGAATAAAATTAATCGGTTCCTTCGACTTCTCAGCAACATTTATCCACATCAGAGTCTCTGCTGATTTTGGAAGTTACTCCAGTGCACTGACTATTCATACCGAATGGCGAGAATAGAAATAAGATAAAAAGCTTGTCAATCATAATTTGACTCTGAATTTTCTGTGTTAACGTTGAGTAACACAGTAATCCCAATAACAATCTCGGTAACAATAAAAAAGATTGAGATTAGTTTTTAGTCTGTGAACAGAGCTGCCAGTAACGTAGTGAAAAAAGCATTTTCCATTTTTGCCCCGAGATTGTGTATATTTCCCATGACAGATAGTCACCGGTCATGATATAGGTCAAAGCGATCCCAAACGGCAGTTAAATAACAGTGATGAATATTATCCTAAAGAGAGATGATGATCATAGACACATTTTCAATTTTCATTTCTCAAGAAAACTAAATAACAATGAAACTCAACATCGTCACAGGTTGATTTATTAGAGTTCTAAAAATAAAGTGTTCTGTTTTCCATGCAGACTATTTGGGGATTCACAAACTTAAATGGTACAGGAAGGGTGCTTTGATTCGAAACACTTGAATAGTATTCTACACAGACATGAGAATACTAAAGAAAATCATATGGCCTTTATGTTCCAATAGATAACATTAGAGGAGGGAATAAAGTACGGAAAAACAGTAGGTCGAGAAAACGAAAGACTAATTCTTGAATCTCCAAAACACTGGTACAATTTGTTTGAGAGATTAATTGATATAAATTTCTTAGGCTTATATCATAATATGGCGTTTAGAGGTCACAGAGAATCTCTCAAAACAAAGACACCAAGAATTCTGGAATGTTCATAGACTTATTTAAATTGATATCTAAATATGATCCTATGTTATGGGAACACATGAATCGTATTGATAATAAACAACTTTCACATCATTATCTAAGCCACGATATTCGAAATGAATTGATCACAATTATGTCGAACACAGTTACCAGTGAAGTGATTGGTAGGATAAGAGTCAAAATATTATTCTTTTCTACTCAACTGCACTAGAGACTGTAGAATTTAACAAATGTCAGTCATCATAAGATATTGTAGTATATCAACTGGAAATATAGAAGAAAATTGGATTTCTTGCTGTCACTGAAATGACTGGTGAATATTTGACCAATGCATTACTGAGGATCTAGAAAAAAATGGCTTAGATATTCAGGACTGTCGTGGACAAGGATACGACAATGGTGTAAATATGGTAGGCATAAATAGTGGAGTTAAAACTCTAATATTAAATATAAATCCCAGGGCATTTTCACCTTGTGGTTGTCCTAGCTGGAATATGTTATTGGTAGACGCAGCTAATTCGTCAGAGGTAACAAAACATTTTTTATCTCATTCAAAAGATTTTTTTTCTATTTTCAAGTTCCAGAAAATGCTGGAAAATTATCAAAGATAAATTAAAGCTTACTATTAAGCCTTTATCAGACTCAAGGTGGGAAAGGAAAAATTGAGGCGGTGAAGTCCACATTATTACAGTTTATTAATGTTGTTGAATGTGTAGAAAACTTCAAAGACCAAACGGAACAATGCAACACACTCATTGATAGATTCCTTTTTAAATGAAATGTTCAGTTTGGAATTTATCATATCATTACATGCATGGTATGAGTTATTAAAGAGTGTTAAAACCTTAAGTAAACTATGGCAATATGAACAAGCCAATTTATGCATTACTCTTGAACATTTGTGTACATTTTGTAGCTGGATCAAAGAGTATTGACAGACTGGATTCGGAAAATGTTTGTCTGACGCTCGTAAGTTTATTGAGAAAAGCAGTAATCATTTGCCAAAAGATTTTAAAAATAAAAGGGTAGCCAAAAAGATAAGAATGTTTATGAAGGCTTGGAGTCTGTCGAAAGCCAGTATGAAACGGACATTTTTAATACCACAATTCTTTGTTCAGCAATATGGATTCAAGAATATGGTCTTTAAATGAACATTTTGAAATTTTTTGTTTTTCTCTATGATTTAAACAAATTAAACGTTCCTAAACAGCAAATATTGAAAAACTGTCAAGATTTACACACAGTCCGGCAAGTAGGAGAGAGCAGTGACTTCTAACCTTACGAATTATATGAAGAATTACAAAATATGATCCCAAATTTACCCAACACCATTACAGACATGAAACATTTCCTCCAATATGTCATAGAGAATGTTTTGAAAGGAATTTTCCCAAATATTTACATTGTCATTCAAATTTTATAAACAATACCTAAAAGTGTACAGCTTCCACTGAGAGGAGCTTTTCAAAATCAAGACTGATAAAAAAAATTATGTAAGAAATGCAATGGGCCAAGAAAGACTCTTAGCTTTAGCAGTTTTATCTATTGAAATGAATCTAAGCATCTAAGATAAATTACCGACCAATCATTAAGGATTTCAGCAAAACTAAAAGTAGACAATTTCTGTTCCTTTAATTTTTTTTTCATTATTTTTTAATGCGCCAAAGAAATATGAGTAAAAGTTTTCGTTTTTTTCTTGATGAATAAAAATTGTATTTTTTTTAACAAATCCTCTTCTTGCGCCACCCAAAGGGTCTCGCGAAACGTATTTTGCCCACATTAATTTTAGGTCTCACGCTGCCACTGTGTGTATTAAGTTTATCTGTTGAAACTCCTGAGCTTTCTCTAATAGGCTTTCTTTTTAGGATAGCTTTCTCTTTCAAAGCTGTCTTATAAAAATCAGATATGGAAGGGGAGAAAGATTTTGTTCAAGTGTTGGCTATTCACGATTTTTTAATGCTAGAATACACAAATAGAGTTTTAACTCCTTTTCTAATCATTTGAATATCCATGGAAATGGGAATTCATACTACTTCTGTTTTTTGGATCATTACTTATGGCAATTGTTTATTGTAAATATGCTGAAACCATTTTATCTGAAATATTTAACATAATTTATCATTTTATATAAACCATTATATTTTTAGATTAACATGTTTCTAATTGATTTATGTTCATTGAACTTGTAAAATGATTTTAAATTTGATTTATTCCAACTATCTAAATACACCTTTATGTATCTAATATTGTTTCTAGGTTCTAATTCGGTAGAATGCGAGATTGAGAATGGTGGTTTGCTTGGAAGCAAAAAGGGCTGCAATTTGCCTGGTGCAGAAGTAGACTTGCCAGCTGTATCTGAAAAAGACAAGCAAGATTTGTTATTTGGCATTGAACAAGATGTAAATAGCATTTTTATTTAGTTAGATATTAGATTTCTTATATGTACTAATGTTCTGCAAGGAACTGTTTCATATTAAGGAACTTTGCTATTGTGATTTTATATGCAAGACTTTTTATTTAATTTTTATAGTTTATTGTGGATAAATATCGTATACAAGAATATAATTTGACACATTTTAAGATTCATTAAGTTTTATTAATGCAGCTTATTTATGTGAATGCAGTTTTTTTTATTTTACACTGTAGCTTTCTACAACTGTAGGCAATTTTTTCCCCCCTCGATGATTATTTGTAATTGATCCCGTCTGTTTTATGACTTAATTCAAACAACTTTATTTTGAGACATGCTGGGCTGAAAAGTCCAGCTAGAAAGCTTGGATTGAATCTAATTTTATTAAATTATGTGGAATAATAAAAAGTGAAGTTCCAGTTAAATTTAATATATGAAAATTATCTGTATATATTGGTTTAACAGTTTGTAATTGTTTTAAAAATGGAGACACTGTTTAAATTGTTTTAAATCAATAAGTAAAAATAAATTAAAGTTTCTAGCACTAGCCTTCTGCTTAACTTTGAAGTAGTGTTAAACATTCTTACTTTTTAACTTGAAGCTGCAATAAGCATTAATAACTTTTATTCATTTCTGAACTGCTTCTATTGATTTACTTTATGTAAAAACTAAGAATGTATGGTATATTGGAATTTAAAAGTAACTAGTTGTTTGATAACAAATATTTTGAAATTGATTTTATTGTATAGTATAAAAATTGTTAGTTATTTGAGGGGAAATGTATTCTTGCAGGTGGATATGGTTTTTGCCTCATTCATTAGGAATGCAAAGGGAGTAAAAGAGATCAGAGAGATCTTGGGTGAAAAAGGAAAGCACATCAAAATTATTCCAAAAATTGAAAATCATGAGGGTGTCAAAAAGTAAGATTAAAAGAATTTTTTGAGATGCATGTTGAATTTACTTCAAAGCTATTTTTTAAAAAAAATTTCTGACAAATGGTTTTAAAAATTTGGATATTAGACTAATGGTGGATATTCAATTAGTTTTTAAGATTATATTATAATACATAAATATAAATTTTTTTCTCAAGATGTATTTTAATGTGACTTTTAGAATTGATGAAATCATTGAAGCTTCTGATGGTATTATGGTTGCTCGTGGAGATTTGGGTATCGAAATTCCAACTGAAAAAGTATTCTTGGCACAAAAAATGATGATTGCAAAATGTAATATTGCTGGAAAACCAGTCATCTGTGCTACCCAGGTTTGAATTTGCTATTTTAAAAAAAAAAACATTTGAATTTGCAAAATAAAAACTTTGTAAAAACTTCTCCAAAATAAATCAGCATACTTACTCCTCATAAAATTGAGGTTTAGATTTCAGTCTTGGTTTCTAATTAGTTTTTATATATTCATACATTTTTTAAATAAACTTAATTTTTTCAGAATTACATTAACATATGTGTAATCTTCTCCTGTATTTAAATGGCTGTACATCTATTAAAGAGACTTCTTTAAAGTGCAACTTTTTGTAGATTTTTCTACTAGAATGCAAGTTTCATAGCAATATCAAGAATTTAATATTTATGCATTTAGATCCGACAGCATTTCATCCAAAAGTAAAGTACTTATGCTTATTTTCAATTTGTAAGATATTGGTGTTAAATATGGTGCATGTTCTTTAAAATCTTGTGTATATATATTTCTTGGTTGTATTACTGACAATTTAACTACTGAAGTTTGGCTATTAGGCTAGAAAAAGTGAAATTTTGACAAATATATCTATTCAAGGAAACGACACATCAAGCAATACTGAAGCAAAGATTTCCATTAAATTACTTGCATCTATTTTTAATCCTGATATACCATGTGATATCTTCATGAGTGTCAGCTAAGCTCTACCCACTTGGACCATGCAACTCTCAACTAATATTTTTGAGGCTTTATGGGTTTAACTTGTATCAGTTTGGATTAAAATCAAATATATAAGAATTTATTAGAGCAAAGATATGTATACTAATCTATCTTGTACATTGTTGTAGTATTACTTTTCTGGTCCGTACTGATTTTATATTTTCTATTTGAAGTTTAATACCAAATACATACTCTGTGTGTTGAAGTGTTCTTTTTATTTATAATGTATCTGAAAAATTCTTCCAGTGAATCATATTGGCTTATCCAAAATCTAAATTTAATAAATTTTATATCAAAATCCTCTTTAAAATTTTAAATAATAAATAAAATTTCATCATTTTTTAAGATGTTGGAAAGCATGGTTAAAAAACCAAGACCTACTCGAGCTGAAAGTTCTGATGTTGCCAATGCTGTACTGGATGGTGCTGATTGTGTAATGTTGTCTGGTGAGACAGCCAAGGGTGAATATCCAGTCGCTGCTGTGCAAGTAATGCACGCCATTTGCTGTGAAGCCGAGGCAGCAGTTTTTCATAGAAGCGTGTTCAGTGACCTCATGTTGAAGACTCCTATTCCTACTGATCAAACCACTTCAGTTGCTATTGCAGCTGTTAATGCTGCCATGAAATCTCTGGCTGCTGCTATTATTGTTTTGACCACGACTGGAAGGTAAAGGATAAATGTTATTGATAACCTTGCTGTGTGTGTGTAGGGGTTGGGGGGGGGGAATCAACTAATTTAAATACTTGTAAAATAAACTTTCTTTTGTTTTGATATTACCTTTAAAACTTTAACAGAAGTTTAGAATTCATCTCTTGAGAATCGTAAGTTCAAAACAAGTTTAATTTTAAGGTACCCAAAAGTAAATTAAACTTATGTTACAGACAATTTTTTTGTTAAGTTATATCTGTTAAAAAAAACTTAAAAGAAATAATTTGTGCATATGTTAGATATGTGTAGTATCAACTTTCTAACATTAGTTTGGGGAAATTTTAAAAACATGTCAATTCTATTAAAGTTGCTAGATTTCCATTTTTTTTATTACATGCTTTTGTGTTTTCATATTTTTTAACTAGTTCCTTTTATTTATGCAGTTTATTCATCTGATTGTTTAGCTATAATATAGCTTATTTATCAATTTTATTTTGTTGCATTAATCCTGGTAATTTATCTTTTTTCTAAATGGCTTAATAACTCACACCCAGTTTAAAATGTCTCACCAATAAGATATCAAATGATGCTTATAGGATTTTACATAAGTATATAATTTTTTTTTCAGGACCGCACATATGATTTCCAAGTATCGACCTAGATGTCCGATTATCGCCATTTCTAGGGTAGGGTTGACAACCAGGCAAGCACATCTTTACAGAGGCATTGCTACTATTCATTTCACAGGTAAAGGATTTATATATTTTTTAAAAAATTGTTTACTTATTCAAAATCAAATGGTTCTAATAATTTAAGGCAAAAATTAGTTTTAAAAATCGGATTCAATGTCGTAAATGTAATTCTGTACAATTTGAAATCATGTGTAAAAAAATAGAGAATTAGATTTTCTTGTGTAGAAAATTGATCTTTTAAAAAATGCAGTAGAATTGAAGTTTAAATTATATTTTAAGTGTGTTTTTTTATTCATTTAATTTTTTCCAATTTATCTTTTAAGTAGTCTGTAAATATTATCTAAGGATTACATTATTAAAAGATATTTAATTAATGTTTTCTGCTCAGGCCACTGTATGTATATATAAACTGTAGAAAGAATTTAATTTAAGATTGCTTAAATATCTTTTGAATAATATCTAAAGTTTCTTAAACCTAACAATTTTTAGCTGAAAGACTGCCTGACTGGACACAAGATGTAGACAGGCGAATCCAATATGCTGTTGATTTTGGCAAGAAGAGAAATTACATCAAGACTGGTGATGCCATTGTCATTGTAACAGGCTGGCGCCAAGGTGCTGGAGCCACCAACACAATGCGTTTCATTACTGTTGAGTGATAAGTGTCTCATTTTGCACTGCCTTGTTTGTTTTTCATTTAGTTCTTTTTGTGCTGCTAGTCTTGATATTGTATCAAGGAAATGTCACATAATTTATTTGGAATACACTGTGTGTGTGGTGCGTGAAGTTAACTTCAAACCGAACCCATAACTGTTTTCGATGCCTTCATTGTTGTGTTTCTATACGACTTTAAAAAAAAATGTGAACAATGCTTTCTTAATGGAGAGAAATTCTATGTATTGTTACAAAATGAAAATCTTTATAAAAGATGTAATTTATAAAAATTCCTATGTAAATGAATGACTCTTTGTGGCAATCTGTTTATGGTGTCTATTAGGTTAGTAATCTGTGATAACCATATGTGGGAATAAATAGTTTGTTCAATTTGTAGTGTTTCATTTTATTAGCATTAAGAATCTTCATTTAAGTGAAGCACATAATATGCACAATCATTCCTTTTCTTATGTTTTTCTGTCCTGGAAGAACATAAGTATCAATTTTATAATCATGAATTTATAATTGCAACAGTTGAATAAAAAAACAATGATTGCATTATATTTTTGTTGAATTAGTCAATGATAGATATGTAATGATATCTCATTTAAAAAAATAGTTTGAGGTGAAAATGGGTCAGTGAATAATTGTCAAAAGTTATTGATCTCTGGTATGGAAGAATTTAACATGCATTTTAGAATTGAACTGTCTGTTTTGTTTATATTTTGTACAAATGATTTGGTAAATGTTGAAAGTGTAGTTAAATCTGTTTTACTAGCTCCTTTTATGCAGTAATGATTTGAAATATCATGAATAAGGTTTGGAGAAGTAAAATTGTAATGTAATTCAATTCTATAAGACATTTTTAAGTTATTATAAATTTTCTTCGATAGAGCTTTCTTCCCATACTTTGATTTCTTTCTTCATGACTTCAGTAATATACTTGAGTTTTTATTTTCTAATTGCAAAAACTGAGTTTTATGTATGTCAAAATGACAAATACAGAGTCATGTTTAATTAAATGACGTGGAATAGGTATGTACTCTTCTAGTTTCTAAACAATTCCAGCTGAGCCTACACTTTCTTCAAAATAGCCTGGTAGAGTTACTCTTATAATAGGAAATATATTAAAGAACACAGATGTGACATACAAATTTTCTTTAAGGTTACTTTACCTTCCATAATTTTGAGAATGAAGTAGAAATCTAGTATCCCAAAAACATTTTGTCCAAGGGCTGGTTTATTTGTAAACCAGTTAAGAAATGTAAAACAATATTGCACTTGGAATAATTCACAAAAGGGAGAAATTTAATTACTAAAATGCATCAAGACACGTTTAATGTATATTTTCATTTAATACTGTTAAAATGTATACCATCAAAGTGATACCTTACTTGGAGCTAGTTTTGATAGTTTGGTTTTTAAAGCTTTGTATTTCAGCCAGTTATTTTATAAGGTCAAATAAAATTAAGCCTATTCTTGCACCTTTTTATAAATTTTTAAAAAATGGCCCTCTTTTTAATTATGAAAGTGTAACTCTTTACAATTTCTACATTTTTGCTTGCATTCTGCTACATCAGTGTAACACAATCAGCATAGTTTGAATTTTAAGAACTTTCTTTTACAGTATTTTGTAGAAAGAATGCATTCACTGTTTCTGTTATGCATTTTTAAATATTTACTTTTTCTTTATTTTCCAAAATTAAAAATTGGTTCCTGTACGATATCCAGTTTCTCTAAGTTGCCTTTAGTTATTCATAATTTTGATAGTATTGTGCATACAATACTAATTCTTCATAAGCATTTCAACATGAATATTTTAAAATTATCTTTAAAGCAATTTTAATTTTTAACCATTGTCTCATTTTGCAACATTTTCTCAATTTTTCCCCTAGAAAGAATTTTAAATTCCCTTTTTTGTGCTAAATAAAATGATTTTACAAATATCTAATTTCCAATCCTTCAAAAACATCTTTTCACAATTAGAGAATATAAAGAAACTTTATTTAACAATCTTTTTATAACTGTTGTTAATTTATTTCAATTTCAACAGTGCTTTAAAATTAGCTTCTATATTTCCACCAAAAAAAAATCTCATAACCAATAAGTGTTACCTAGAAACAAACTTAACAAGTTGTTTTCTCTTCTTGCTTAACATGGCTCTTCAGTAATGAGTAAGTACAACTCATTTAGCTAAAAAGTTTCAATTGGGGGGGGGGGGTCTACATTAGTGAAGAAAAGATTTATGAAGGTGCCAGGGTTTATTTGAGGTAGATAGCAGTCTTTGTTTTACACTTTTATTCAATTTTTAAGGATTTCGATAATTGCAGTATCTTGTAATATGTAGACTATATAGATTTGCATAGGAAGGTCTGATCCTCTCCTTTAAAGCGGAATATCGTAATATAAACATAAATATAACAAATCGCATTTTTTAAAATTTTCTGTTTATATTCTTGGCTAAATTATTACCTTCAAGTTTTATAAGAGGTTATTTTGTATTATATAGAAAACAATATAAAGGGTCTTATGAAAAAATTCTTTTAAAAATGTTCAAGTTTGAGAGCCCTTGATCTAGCATGTGGCAGTCTAACAAGTTTTTGAATATTCCAGGAACTAACACGAAAAAATGCTTATTAAGGTCACACTATAAAGCAACACACCTCTTAATTTTGAACCTTGGTCATATGACGAGAATGAGACCTTTGTTAGCAACTTCTCTGCAAACTACCACATAGCACCAACAGATCTTTGATTCCCTCTACACGGTAGGTCCCAAGAGGCACTACATCTCAAACACATGACACAGTGGCCACAAGTTCATGGTCATAGCCATTAAAAGCATTCTTCATTCAATTATGTAATTGATTAAATTTTTTCCCAACATGTAAAATGGAGGAGAGACTTCAGATTATTCAGAATGATTGAAAGTTCAAATATTGCTTTTACCTGATTTAGGAGTACTTGTAGAAAGACTGTTTATAACTTTTGATATTCTTTAAAATTTTAACATTCAAATGGAAATCATACAAACAAGTTTTTCAAAAATTACATTTTTATTTCATACCCTTTTTTAATTATGAATTTTTAAAAAAAATTTTTCTCTCTTGAACAATTTACAATTTGTTTTCATAGAAATAAAAATTTGCGGATTATGTACATAAAGGCTCATTCTTTATTTTAAAGTAGCAAAAAATGGCCTTTAGAAATTAATTAAAATCGGAAATTATAATTAAAAAATCTATAACTTCATATCTGTTATTCCTATTTTAAATATAAATCTTTAAAAAGAAAAACTTAAAATATGCAGAGAGTATGAAACCACTATTGGATTATTTCTCATGTGAATTCCTTCCTTCCTCAATAGCATGACAGCCCAGGGTGGGCCTTGGCCTTTCTAAAAATTTCATCTGACATTAAAAGTTTTTAGATCCTTCTCTAGGCAATCAATTCACCTGAGTCTTGGTCTTCCTCTTTTTAGAGTACCATATGGTCTGACCACAAAGGCTTCTCTTGTGATTAGATTGTCGTCCAATCTTATCGAGTGTCCTGCCCATTTTAACCTTTGTATTGCAATGAATTTAACAATATCCGGTTCTTTAAAAATTTTATAAATTGGTTCTTCTCCAAATGTTATCACATTTTGATCCTCCAAAAATACTTTGAAGGACTCTTCTTTCAAATATAGCAAGAGTCCTTGTCTCTCTTGGTCATTGCCGATGTTTCTGCAGCATATAGGAATGGACCTTATCATTGGTTTGTAAATGAGTTTTGTTTTTCTGCTAATGAAATTAGTGAATACATTAATTAAAATTTTAAGTCTTTTTCTCAAAAACTGACATTTATAAACTTGATGTGCAAAATACTTCAAACAGCTGTAACTTATTGTACAGTAGAGGATTTGCAATTATATACAGAGGGAAAAAAAGGATTTTAATCCGAACCTATATGGAAGAGATGTTCTGTGGTATGCAGGTTAGGAGAAAATTAATTATATATATATATATATAGAAAACAGCAATTTAAAAAATTTAATATTGCCACCAGGGGGTGAATTTTGGAAAAATAAAGGGAGAAAAATTTAATTTTTGTTAGATGATTTTAGACTCAACACAGAGAGAATTACTTTTCTACAATATAAATAACCAAAAACAAGAGATGATTATTGATAAACGAGTACACTAAGTTGGAGTAGAACAATGTATACATTGCAATACTCCATATTCCCAACTCTCTCTGCCTGCACCGTCGAGTGGCCGTGGTAACCTAATGGTTAAAGTAATGAACTCGACACACCGGCCAGGAGTCCAAGTCTAGTACCCCTGTAGACCCGCTGTGTAAGGGGGCGATGAACGTTAAATCTGTCGAAGCTCGAACATCTTCCTGTTGGTGTGGTAGTTAGAATGGGGGGTGCCAGCTCGAGTTGTCAGTTGACCATGGTTCAAAATTATGAGGTCAGTCACCAAAAGCCCTCTATTAGCTGAATAGTGTGACATTAATATTCACTCATTCATCCTTAACTGTCAAATCAGTCCGAACCAAACTTTTTTCTGAATTTTGCTTTATTGTGCACTACACTTTCAAAAAAGGTTTTCATGAAAAATTAATACTATATATAAAATGTTAAATGTGTGTGTACTTGATATTTTCCTTGTAACTATTTAACAGGAGTCCTCTTATTACAATAAATGTTAAAAAGTACTAAAATATCTTTCTTCTATATAAATTGTTTATGGTAAAAAGTCCAAAACAACTCAAATACCTGAACTTTATTCCATTATGGCAGCGCATAACAAAATTTTTTAATTTTGCCCTTCATCTACATATCAAAGAACATCTTTTCTGCATAGGCAGGTTTGCAATTCTAATTATATATAAACATATATATTTTCGATCCACCCTATTGTACAAATTATATTCTTACGCAAATTAAAATTTCATTTACAGCATAGTATTTTTTAAAAAAATGGCATAATTTGTCTTAACACAAACAATTTATTTTTGTAATAAATTTGCAAAACATTATGTAAATCCCTATAAAATATTCAATACGATCTTATTACATGTAGCAGAAGAAATCATTCAAAATGAGTAGATATGTTTGGAACCTTAAACATTCAAAAACCTGCTTATTTAAAGTATTCAATCAAAACTCATTGCAATTCATGTGACATCAGTTACATGCTAACTGCAATCACGTGTTTCCAGCCAAACAATTCCTGTGATGCCATAGTCACATGATAAAGGCAACCCCGCATTTCCTGCCAATCAATCAGTTTAACCGCTTCACTATTGCCAACAATATTAACACACATAGGTAAGCAAAATGCCCTTGGTTTAAAAGTATACATATTGCGTAAGAATTTGAATTTAAAAAACTTTTAATACTAGAACAGCATAGTAAAAATTAAAAATTTGATAGACTCAAACTACAAATAAATTTGAATAAGAGATCACATTTTTTTTGGAGAACATTTTATTCCATAATACAAATATGAATTTCATTAAAATATAATATAATACAATAAATTAACCATATTTAAATTTTTTGTTTTTTGTCTTCTCATCGGAGGGTAGTTCTTTATTTTTCATTCGTTTTTGCTTTTCTTGAATGAGTGCTAAAGTTCCTCCAGTCTTCTTAAAATGAGGATCTGATGGATCAATGTTGTAATCAGGTGAAGTAAAAATGGCCGAAAATCTTTCATCTTGAACAAACTGAAGAATACAAAATAAATCTGATACATTTTCAACAGTAACTAAAATTTACAAAAACTTTTCTTTTTTAAAAGGTAGGAAAAATGACGCGCTTCAGTTTATCTTTTTTTTTTTAAATTGTTTATTTGAAGGGTAAGGGCTCCAAATAGAAAACTGATTTATTTCCATCTTGATTTCAATTATGTTCTTTAGATATCAAAAACATTTAAGAACAAAATTTTAACTTTGGTATTTAGTGGGATTGCTTACTGGTTGACTTATCTATCTCATAACTTTTTTAAAAACTGAATATACTCAATTCTTTTAAATAACATGTATCAGTGAAACATATATACCATAATAATTCAAACAGTTTAATTAAATTACACAAAGAGTAAACAAATTTTATACATGTTTTGACAAAACATCAAACTGTGTATTAAAAATAAATATGTTCACACAATGCCAAATTTAAAACGAGAATATACAAAAAGAAAAGACAAAGTATTAATGATCTTTTTAATAAAAAAAAACTAATTAAAATTTTTGGAAAAGTTTCTACCAAATTTATTATTTTCACAAAGTTAAAAGATCTTATGAAAATCAAGACAAAGCTAAATGAAGATTGTCACAGAATCTACAAAATATTACTCATTTTATGGTAACAGCATTTGTTGAGTTGAAAGAAGATGGAATTTTTTGTTTCCCTTAACAGATTCAAATTATTAATATTACTTTTCTATTTTGTTTATCAACTGCAAACAAAAAATTTTCTAAAAATAATTAAATGAAAATGTAATAAGTTACAAAAAGAAGATCTAAATAAATTATTAACCTTTAACTCCAGTGATTCATTAGTGTTATCTTCCTGTTGCTGCTTTTTCTTTTTGCTCCATTTTTTCTTTGTTTTTTCTTTATGCTCTCCTAAAGATTTCGTTGTATCGGATATAAGATACAATTCATTCTACAAAGAAATAGAAAGGAATTAAAAAAAAAAAAGAATACCTATTTGGAATCATATGTCGCACACATTTATTTTTAAAAAAAATTTATAAGCTACATATACAGAAACATGTATTAAAGATTTATGAATATTCTAAGTAAAGCAGATGAGATATTTGTTCTTTAGGATTACGATGGTTTATTATGGAAAATATTTTTAAAATAAACATAATTATCAGCAATTCCAGTGCAAAAATAAAACTTCCCATTATTCATGTTACATTAAAATAAACACAAAAAAGGTTCGATTTATTTGAAAAATTGGGAAAATAGAAAAGATCATGTATATTACATATAAAAATGCTGTTATACATCCATAAATTTTAATTTTTTAATACTTAAACAATGTGAAAAATATTAAAGTTAATAATAAGCATATTGGAACACTTTTTAAATTTCATGTATTTAAGATATGTGTGGGTACAAAAATTTTTTTAGTTATAAATAAATATTACAGACCTGCTTATATACACAAATTTAGTTATCAAAATTTTAATTTCAATGACACACACTTTAAGATATAAATATAAACAAGAAAATAAATTACAATTGAAATAATCTAAAAAAATAATTTTATTTTAAATTATCAGACTGCTTTAATAACATCAGATATTATTTTTTTAAAATATTTTAGAAGTTTTCCAATAATAACTAGAAAAAATTAATGTCTTTAATATCAATAATTGTTTTTATTCATTCATTTTCAAAACACAAGTAAAAATTTACCTTTTTTATGGCCTAAAAAACCTTCACCAACTTCAGTGAAGATAAATGTTAGATTATCAAGTTCTAAATAAAATACATCGGGAAACTATCTCCTTTTTTTAAAATAATTTAGTTATTAAAAAAATAGCATTAGAAAAGTTATGAGATCTTGGAAAATATCAATATTTTACATAAGTGAAAATTCCCTTTGTTACTCTCTCATAGTAAAATTAATCATTATTAAATAGCATATTTTCTGTCTAAAAGATTAATCAGTTTTTAAAACACAATTGTATACATAACCTGTTTTTGAAAATAGGATCTGAATTACAGCAGAACTTCTAAAGTCGACCTCGTCTGTTATAGGCTTATTAAAAAACCAACTTCATTAAGTTGATCACCAGAGTAAACTATCTGTTAAGTATGTGAATTATTACACACAAAATTAGTTCGCCTATAATTGTATACCTGTAAACCGATTAGTTGAATTTCTTCTACCAAGCTGTAAACTTAGATATTTAACAGAAAAAATGATTTTTCTAAGAAAATTAAGGTTTTTTTTTTAATAAGCACACGTTAGATTTATCTGTATTTATTTATCATATTAACATATGGTATAAACCAATGGTTCTTAAACTGAGGGCACCAAAAATTTTGTATACATCTTTTTGCATAAAATAATTTATTTGCTATTAACAAATAGTTTAACACAATGTATCTGAAGTCTAATCAAGATAAGAAAATACATGCAACGAAGAAATTTTAGACTTAAATTACGACTTTTTCTTCAAAGATCTCCTATTAAATTTAAACCCTTTTAATCTCATGCTTGCTATCTGGGGAAAATATGAGCCAACTTGTTTGCATAAATGTTGTTTATTTCTGCCACCAGGTTGCCATATGTATAAGCAGAATATACTTGTGTTCTACATCAGTCTAGTTTGGTATGGTGTCTGATGCAGAACAATGTCGTTTTTTAGTTTCTATAGAATAGTTTCCTTTTTTAAAATTTATTTTAATGAATAATAAAAATTATTCAACTTCAAGAATTCATTCTTTAAATGGATTGAAGTACATCCAATAGCAACAAGTTCAAATAGATTCAACAAAATTAAATTTAAAAAATCCTAACAAATCATTTGCTGCAAGAAAATGCCCAATTACATTAATATACACAGTCAGAATTAAAGTGACTTCTCTATTTATTTCTTAAGAATAAGAATAAAAATCATTCTAGAAGTTTATATCAGTCTTCAGATGATCAATTTGTAAACATTATATAGTATTTAAAATATTTTTAGAGTTACTTATTTCTATTGTTTCTTAAAGTTTTTGAATCTCTTAAATTTCCTTTTTCTTGATAGAATAATCAAAATAGCAAACAAACATTTTAAGCAAGAAAGTACACAAATTTAATAAAAATATAACAAAATTAAAAATCTCAAGAAAACAACGAAAAACTTCTATAAATAGATTAAAGATGTTCACTTTTTAATAAACTAATGCTGAAGAAATCTTATTCATATAGATAAGACAACATAACAATAAAAATAATTCAAAAACTGCATTATAAACAACGATTAAACTTATCAAAGAAAAAGTCTCAAAACACTAGATCAGTGATTCTCAACCTTTTTTTTTTGTTGTTCCAATACACTTTTAACAATTTCAAAATTTGGTGACACACTAACAAAATAAGTTTAAAAGAATTTTACTTATCTGCAATACACTATGTAAAATAGTTTATGATAATAATTTTCAATGTTAAATACCCTTAATTTATTTTGATAAAAGGGCCAAATGATTCAGTTCTGGATTTAATTTTTTTCTCAGAGTATAATTAATAATTTAAAAAAAATTTGGTGGCAAATAAAAGTGCAGCGGCACAGTTGTTGAGAATATCTGCACTAGGCTATTAATAGTCAAACTGTGAAATATCATTAAAATATTACATTACAATAAAGAAAAAAATTATCCACAAATAAAAAGTACAATATTAAAAAAAGAATTATCAAAACTATTTCTAGCATCAAAAATTTTGGCAACCATTGCATTATAATTTTGTTTTACTTCATATCTATATTAAAACAAACATAGGAAAAATTATAGTAGTATACAAATTCATAAATTTAAAAGGCAACCTCAGAAATAAATTAAAAAATAAGTTTATTAGTTTTTTGGACTTCAATTTAAAAAAGATTCAAAACAGAAAAAAATATAAAAACAGAAGAGAACATTGGAGAAATCTTTTTTTAATGTTTAAAAGAATATATAAATATGCTGGGATATTCAGTTTAATATATTCCAAGTAAAGAAATCAGTGAACTTTTGAAAACGAGTAGAATGAATGAGGACTTACCAATTTTTTGTTACTTTCTGTTTCATCTGCATTCTTTCCTGTGAAAAAATAGATTAACTTAAAAATATGGATGATAAAAAAAGAATTGTCCCAGTTTAAAATAAGATTATTATATATTTACAGAAGTAATTCAATTCTTAATTAATATAAAAAGAATCAGATACTTTAACTTACTTGTATCATTTTATCAGTAAGATACAAGAAAAAATTTGCAAGAAATAATAATCTACATGAAAATAGTAAACATTAATGTTCAATTCAAACCTGAGGAAAAGTCTGAATCACTGTCTTCAAAATCAGAAGGAGATCCCTCTTCATCCTATTAAAAAACAATATATTTAATTTCAAAAGTATTTTTGTTGGAAAAATAAATTAATCATTAAATATATTCTTGGAAAATCTAGATTGTACAATAGTTACATACTCAAGCTAACAAATTCTAGATATATTACAGTTCACTGTGTAGCAACATGAAAGTTATTGGCACAAGACTTTGTAATTTTGAATCATAATCGAGTGCAGAGGACAAAACACAAGCTGGCATTCTACTCTCCATGCAGTGACATCACACCTGCATGAGGACTTACAGACTAATCAGATTAAATGCACATCAACCTTTCTACACATTTGATCTTTAATAGCATGACTCAAACCAACAACTCAACAGAAAAGCCAACACTAAACTAGTGTGGCACCAAACAACCAAACATAAGATGTAATAATATAATGAAAGACAAAATTTTATAACAAAGATACTTTGTCTTTAAAACAACAAAGAAATGATAACATTGTTGTTTATACTTAAGAAAAATTTATAGAAATAAAGAAGACATTTCTTTAAAAAATCATCAAGGAATATTTGTGTAAATTTTATAAATGCAAACAAATATTAAGATTTTTCTTATCTAATGAATATTCCTTCCATGCACTAATTGTCTTTAAAAATTACACTTTTCGTTTAAATTTTCTTCTACAAAATATTATACTACAATACCCGCATGTTTTATTTCCAAATTTTCTTTAGTAATGTAGCAATATAACATCAAGATATAGAATAATCTCTCCTCATGAACACACGTTAATATTTTTAAAATAATATTGTTACCATATATATACGAAGCAATCATCAATCCTTAAAAAATTTTGCATTTTACTTGATTTGCACAAACTTTTTTTAATGCTAGTAATTTTTAATAATAAGATTTTTGATTGAGAAATTGTTGGAATAAGAATGATTTTTGCAATTCATAAACATCAGAAAACTAACATTTTGTAGCGAATCTATGAAAATATATGAAGAAAATGAACATCCAAAGCAAATTCCTTAAAATAACTTTATAAATAATCTTTTCACAAAGTGTAAGAATTAATATGTGCATAAACTTTAGTATTTCTCTTCTTTAGATAACAATATTTCACACTGAGCACTCCATAACTTAACGATTACAAAGCCAATTTTGAGGAAAATATTTCAGTAAATTTGGTGGAAAAGGCAAGTATTCCAAGCTACTTCTTTAAAAGTTTTCAAGAATTTCCATTGCATTAAAAAAAATATTAAAAATTTAAATCATGCTGAAAATTTATCATGATATTCATATAATAAAATCAATCTCCCTGCGACAGATATGTGATTATTTGCAACTTATTCTGCTTATTACATGACATTCATTACATTTTTCATTATAAATGATTACCAATAAAAACATTTTAGAAATTTAGAAACAATTATAATTACTTCTGTAAAATCTTATGACTTTAAAAAATTTATATGTTGCTTCAATACAAAAATAAAATCCAACATTATTTTACATTGATTGCTAAAATATATATCAAATAATAAATGCTTTACAAAAAAAAAAATTCCACATGCTAATAATTAGTTGAACGTTGCACTCACAAACAACAATTTAAAAAGAATACATTATACATTTCAGTAAATAACTTTAATACAGCTAATCTATTATCAAATAAAGGAAAAAACTATGCAAAATTATATTGGTAAGTAAATAAAAATAATTAATTTACCTCTCCAGTTTCAACTTTCTTTGCCTTCTTTTTCAATTTACGTTCTTCCTTTTTCTTTTTAAGCATTTCATCAAATGGATTATTACTAGTACTTTCTAGTTTTTGTTTAACAATTTTTTCAGTTTTCTCTTTTAGGCCTATAAAAATGTAAACATTTAAAATGAAAGTAACTGATTGTGTATTAGAAGCAAAATTCATTACATTATTTATCTTTAAAATATATGCACTGATTCATATTGATTGCTAATGTTGCCCCCACTCAGAAAAGCTATATAACCACTATTGGTATTGACTTCAGAATTTTGAGTTATGGTCAAGTGATACGGACAACATTTGAACTGGCACTCCATGCTCCAAACTTTCCCACCATGCCAACTTGAGAACTTTGAGTCTCAACAACATGCATCTGTCCCAATATACAGATATTAAGGGATACCAGGATTTGAAACCATAACATGTCTTTTACTTTCTAGACGGGGGGGGGGGGGGGAATAAGTAGCCGCAATTTAAAATAAAACTATTTGATTCCTAGTTACATCATTTTACTTTGCTGTATTCCTTAATAAGAAATTTTTATATTTTATTTTATGCTTCTTCTTCACAGATATTTTTCGTGACTTATTGTTTTATCAAAATGGCATTTATTGTATTATACCATGCCTAAATATTGCACATAACTCATTAAAAAAGCATATAAAATATTAAAATAATTGGATATTTCAAATTTTGTTAAAAAATGCCAGGAGTCTATATATTGCCTATAAAACAAGAGGTATTCATTTAATTTTGAAAAATCTCTTTGGGATGTGATTTACATGAAAACAATTCGTGCAATAGAAAAACATTTCACTTTTGAATGGTTATGTCCATGAGCTCAAGATTCTAGGAAGAAATGCTTGGTGCCATATCAAGTGTTTCCTTCTAGAATGCATGTATGTTTAAATGGACACAATATGTGTTAATTAACCAGAATTAAAGCACAAAAAGTTTACCAGGTTCCCAAGTGATTTCCTTTTCAAAGTTATCTTCTTCTTTTCCTTCTTTTTCTTCAAATGATTGCAAGAGGTCTTTATATTTTGCAATTCTTTCACTCAATTTCATTTGTTTTTCTTCCTCATGAATTTCCTGCTCTTCTGTAAATAATTAACTTTCAAAATTTGGGGTACAAAATAACAACTTAAATTTTTTTACTAAGCATATTTTATTTTTTTAAAAAAAGCTAACATATGTATACAAAATATAGTATACATATATTCCTGTAACATGTGTAAATTATATGTAGTTATAAATTTTTGCAAAATTAATTGGAGAAAAAACTACATTTCCACAATATTCAAAGAAATCAAAGATTTAGGAAACATATTTAAGCACAAAAACATATATTAAAACAGTAAACATATTTAAGATACCAGAAATCTAATTTAATATGCTTATTCAAATTGTTAAATTTTTTATGCTATTTCCTAAAGACATGGAAGAAAAATGACAATTATGAGTTATAGATACTTTTAATTTACAATACTGAATTTTTAATTTACGAAAAATATTGCAAAATAATATAAAAAAATTCTCATACATGTTCTCAAAATAAAATACTGGTATTTTCAACATAAGTAAAATTGCACACCAAAATATTCCATATAGTCCTTCTTCAACATGTATTACTGCAAAAATTACTTAGATGTTTTGGATACTTTTATTTTTAGTAATGAAAAATTCTTTTCTTAATGTTTATGAAGAACTTTTTAATTCTTACCAAAATCATTGCAAATAATTGAAAAATGTTCCTACATCAAACAATACATATTACACTCTTGTCCAAAATTCAGGTCAGAAACATAAAACTAGTGAAAACTGATGAATTATTCCCTATACTGCCACAAAATTTGGCACAAATTAAAATGTGAGAAAGAATACAGAAACATAACAATAAGGAAAAGATTTTAAAAGTAAATCAAAAATAGGGCATATCAAAAAGTGTAAAATCATGAAACAGAGATAAAGCATGTACCTCAAAAAAAGTCTGTGCAATATAGAGTGTGATCAACTCTTGTAATCCTAATAATATTATAAATGTGAATGTAAGTTTGTTTGTTTTGTTATGCTTTCACGTCTAAACCACTTAACCGATTTTAAAAATTCTTTCACCAATGGAAAGCTATATTATCAGTGGGTAACAATAGGATATGTTTTATCCCGGTATTTTTATGGGTGAAAACATATTCTAACTATACGTAGGAATACAGGTATCCTATGGGTATATGTTTTATCCCCGTATTCCTACGTGGGTGAAATCACGGGGCACTGCTTAACCATGCCAAGTTGGTGCAAGATTATACATAATACAGGAAATTTAAATAAAGCTTTTCTCACCTTTGTAACAAATGACTGAAATAGTATAATTTGACATCTTTACTAAAAGCAGTTTTTAAATGTCAAACTTTGAGAAATATCGCCAGGTTGGCTAAAAGATTATCTATTCCGACAATCTCAGAAAATAATAAAACTTTTCTCGCACTTATTAAAGAATGAAATAACAAAGTTTTAGCAAATTGAGTGATATTGAAAGCTCAAAGGTAGTATTAAATGACAGTTTCATAAACATTTTTGATTTATTGAATATTTGATACTTTAAATTTATTTACTTATTTAAATAACTCTAATATAAGGCCGTGTTTTGCATGAAACTTTTCTCTTATACTGAACCTAGATACTATGGAGGAAGGCATACAATTATATAAAATCATCGAATAAAATTAGGGAACTTTACCCAATACGTATAACATCTTGCGGTCTTTCTAATCATCAAAACCTTTGGGATAAGTACAAAGAGTACATGGCGGAAGATATTTTGCGACAACTACAGCAAATACAAGCAGATATGTCTTTCAACGAACACATCTACAACGAAACACTAATAATAATTGGTGAAATATAATAATAATATAAATGCTAAAAATAGGGTTTTCACAATGGTTGGGAAGAAACTGCACAATTTTGGAATGATTAGTCTGTGACAAGTCGAAAGAAAAGTCTTCGATAATGAAATTGCTAGAGAATTAGACTGTGATTTTACAACATTGCAACGTCAAATAACAAAATTAATTTCACAATTAACTCCAAAACAAAGTCATGTTTTCCACCAAGTATTACGTAAAATAGAATCCGGCTGTGGTGCCCTCTTTTTTCTCAACGCCCCCGGAGGAACCGGAAAAACGTTTTTGCTAAACATATTATTAATATCCATCAGAAAATAGCAGTAGCTGTGGCTTCTTCCGGTATAGCCGTGACACTACTGACCGGCGGTCTTAATGCACATTTCATTTTAAAATTTCCGTTGAATCTGCACATGAAGATTCACCCATCTGTAATTTTAGCAAAAATAGCTTTAGAGGCAGGATGCTTCGACAATGTAAGCTTTTACTATAGGATGAAAGTAGGATATATCTCACAAGAAAGCTATAGAAGCGTTAAATCGGATTCTTCAGGATTTATGAGATAGTGCAGATCTTACAGGAGGACTGGTAGTTTTATATTGGCTGGTGATACCGACAAACTCTCCCAGTAATCCAGAAGGGTACACCAGCAGATGAAATTAGAACCTGTATTAAATCATCAAGCTTATGGACGAAAGTTGAAAAATTCATTCTGAAAAGGAATATGAGAGTGCATTTTCATAATGACATAGATTCGGGACATTATGCAGCTATTTAAAATCGGTGATGTATGTTTTAACGCAGATGCTGAAGGTTGTCTTTTACTTCCCAGAGAATTTTGTAATTTAGAAGGAAATGATGTAGATCTTATTGCTCAAGTTTACCCGGACTTCCAACAAAATTTAAATTGTTATCAGTGGTTTGCGCAAGATCAATATTGGCGCCTAACAATGACATTGTTAATAAAATCAACACTGAAAATTTAAACGACATCCTGGAGGAAATGAAGGAATTTTTATCAATGAAATACAATCATAGATAAAGAACAAAGTACTTCATATTCCACAGAGTTTTTAAATTCGATTGAACTTTCGGGTGTACCCTCATATAAACAATTAAAACTAAATGTACCAGCTATGCTTATGCAAAATCTCAATGGTCCTCGACTATGTAATGGAACGAAGCTTTGGATCACAAAATTGATGCAGAATATACTTGGTGCCACTATTTTAACAGGTGTCGGGAAAGTGGAAATGTTATCATACCTCGAATTCCAATTATTCACATTGACCTATTGTTTCAACTCAAATGATTTCAATTCAAACTCAATTTTGCTGTTACTATAAGCATTGTGCAAGAGCAAACATTGCAGGTACCAGGGATGCATTTGGAAAAGCCATGCTTTTCCCATGGCCAACTATATGTAACCTGTTCCCATGTGTCTATGCCCGAAATCTTCACATATTTGTTCCAAATGGGAAAACATGTAATATAGCTTACAGTAGCATCCTAGAATAATATTCTCTTTTAAGCTCTTTTAGTGGAATTATTTATTAAACGTGAATACTTTTAACTTTTTAAAATATTAATAGTTTAAGTTATTGAATTTTTGTTGCTAATTATTAGAATAAAGTATGTTTTCAGTTTTTTTAAACTGAATTTTTTAATTTTAATGGTCTCAGTCAAGCAGTAAAAAAATTATCATATTTTATTTACTTTCTAATAATAATGATTATGACTTTGACAGTTATTTAAAGATATCAATGTGTGTGTAACCGCGGGTAAAAGCTAGTACTATATAAGGTACATTAATCTATCAATAATAATAAAATTTCCTTTCCTTAGCTTTATTTCTTTAAGAATACCTTTTAAATTTTCACACTTATTTTGTTCTTTCATTAAGCATGCAACATTCGACATTTGTTCTATATTTAATTGAAACACAACACTCAAATTAAAATAACATTCGCTCGTTAATTTTATTAACCACTTCAAAATAATTCAATTTTTCTCATTCTGAATCAGAGTTTAAGAATATTTTCATTTTTGAATAATGCATTTATTTTAATAAGGTTACTATTCTCTTTTCTTAATTCATCAATTTTGTTTATGATTTCTTGATTTGGTATAGTATAAGATTTAAGTAAGCCATAAATGCTTGAAAATAATAAAAAAGGAAAATTTAACCTATCCATCACTGCAACCTCTAATTCAATCGGCATATTGAGCAAAATATCTGTGTAAAAAATCCCCAAAGGAATAATAAATAAAATTTTCAACCCCTTCATCGTATGCAGAGATCACAACAAAATTCTTTCATGGTCTTGATTTAAAAACTCATGCGGTAAAACTGACTCCTTTAGAACAACTAATTCTGCCTCAATATCCAAGGTCGTTTCAATTCTTTCTCCCTAGATACAGACTGACACTTAAGAGAGCATGAAGAAAAACCTCTGTATTAGATTTTGAATATTGCAACCCTACCACTACCTTTTAATTAGTTTTTCAGAAGTTTGATTTTGATTTCGACCAATTTTGTTATACCTTTTCTTACAATCCCCAGCATAGTGAATTACTATAGCCCCATACACAATAAAAAGAGTAATTTTGCTTTCCCTCATTTCTAAAATGAGAAGGAACATACTTATGTGTATTATTATTACACATCAAAAAATTTTATCCCTTTCAAAATAAATAAACATTACACTCTTCCCCTAGTTTTAAAGGTGGAAATAAATATCTGCTAGACCTACCCCATGTCTCATGATCTAGCAATTTGTTTAATTGATATGAAAAACTTAAATCATTTAATGCATGAAGATTATCTACTTTTTTTCATTTCAATATAATATTCCCACTCAGTCATAATCTGGACACAAACTGAACAGAAGTTTCATTTATTTTGCCCTTAGATTTCCTAAAAGTTTCTTAACAAATTTGTGGGGTTGGTTTAAAGCAAAATGATTACTTTTATCATAATTTTTAATATCATCAATAATAAATGTAAGTACATTATTCGCTTTCTCCCCTAAAACAACTATAAATTTGGCTTTCTGATCATCATTTACCCATTTTGTTTTATAAGTGCTTTTTCTACAGAATTAAAAAATAAATTCCATGCAGAAGGTTTTTATTGAAAAATAGTTAAATTTTTTACTCTTTTAATTAATGTTTCTAATAAATTATCTGATTAGTAATAACTGTAGAATCAGACTGATTTCTTAAATTGGCCTTTCTACAGTTAGCTTATCCTGTTCTACTTCAAATTGATTTTCTATGCGTAATTTCTCAATTTTATTTTTCTCCTCCAACTCAGCTTAAAACTATAACCATTTGATAAAAAATATACAAACAAACAAAAACTGCAATGCAAACCACTGATAAAAAAAGAAAAACCTGACAATCTATGCATTTTACCTTCACTTTCTCCAGAAGAAGATGCTAAATAATCTTTAAGATTTTTTTCAACACTTTCAGGTTCTTTGAAAGCCTTTTGAAGAATTTCTCGCCTTTGAGGATCAGTTTCATCCCAAGTAAGACTAACTTTCACTTGGCCAAGAGCTGTAGAGTTAAATATGCGTGGTTGATATTCTGAAGAATCTAGCGATTTATATGCCTCACTCGCAGGTTCCTAAACATAAAAAACAAAAATGAGTGCAATATCATACAAATATATTTCTTGAACTAGTATTACAATACTTAAAATTTTAGATAGCAAGGAAAGTTTTAATTGGTATTAAAACTAAGGATTGTTAAAACTAATTTCTTTTGATATTGCAACCTAAACTGAATGTTACTTCTCATCAGATCAAATGATAAGATAAAATGAAAATTTTGGGGGTTTTAAATAATAATTTCTATCTATAAAAAAATATGAGAATTGTATTATATATTTTTATATATAATTCAAAGTACTTAAAATATTTTTTTCTTTGTTTAAGGATTCTAGTTCACAACAATGGCTGTGCATGTGGTTCAAAATATAGTAAGGCCCCTAGGTGATCAAGGTTGTAAACTCACAGCTGATATCATGAAGTAAAGGGTTGAAATCTTGAAACCACTGAAGACTCCCAATGTAGAGAGACCCCCGAATTTTAAATTTGTTCAGTTTCAAAGTCTTCATATTGAAGCAATGTGAATGTTTGGAGACAGATGAGCCAAATTAGACGTTAATCACAAGATCACTAGGAGGGCCAAATTAGAACCAATATTAATCACTTAATCGTGGTTCATAAGAAAAGGTCCATCAACATTAGCACTTTGAAGTGCAAAATTAATTTAAAAAATCAATCAATCCAATTGCTAATATCTACATAATTCAAAGACATACAACCTCTGACAATAAAATTCATGAATAGTCCTGTAACATTAAAGTAGATGCAATATTAACAAAAGTTACATTACTTTACTTCTAAATAGTCACCTCCCATAACTATGCACCACTGAGATCTGCTATACATGTTCTGGAAACTTCGCAAGAAGTCTTCTTCTGGGATGGAGTTCAAAAGCCTCGTCACGCTTTGCTGGATGTTAGGAATATCGTCAACATCGATAACTCGTTTTTCTCATCCTTAAATTCTGGGTAAAAATTTGTCGCACAGATTCAGGGTTAATCTGCAGTTCATCAGATATTAGGCACACAGTTAATTGATGATCTTTAGGGATTAATTTCCTCCCTTTCTCAATGCT
This sequence comes from Trichonephila clavata, assembly GCA_019973975.1. Classification (NCBI taxonomy): domain Eukaryota; kingdom Metazoa; phylum Arthropoda; class Arachnida; order Araneae; family Nephilidae; genus Trichonephila; species Trichonephila clavata. The sequence continues at coordinate 24,832 of BMAO01011545.1, read as the reverse complement.
TTTTGTCACCGATGGAGGTCGCCAGTCAACCTGCCATGGGGGTCGAAATAAACACCCTCTTTTTGAAAATGGGCAAACCACTCATATGTGCACTTCATGGACAGTGTTTGATCTTCATAAATGCCTAAAAGCATGACATAAGTTTCTTTTTGTGTCTTGCCAAGCTTAAAATAAAACTTTAAATTGATCTTTTGTTCTTTTATTTTCCTGTTCTCAGTTAAGAACCAATGCACCAAACACAAGCACTTTGTAAAACAAGTCTTACACGAAATGCAAATAAGTCTCAACTGAACAATGGTGAGGGCAGATGGTCAACACCTGCTGCTACGCATTTGCAGCATTGTGCCAGTGTTGCGAGATAGGTTGTTCTGACTTCATTCACCAAACTTTATTGCCAGAGGTTGTATTTAGAAATATAGCTCATAATTTCGAACCATTGTTTGAGTATCAGGCCAGCATTCGAACTATCAATACATTTTTCACATTCCCAAATGTTAAACATAGTTTTATTTAGAAATATAAGGTCTGAACTTGGTACCAATCTGTTAAAAAATCCTTCACTGTACCAATCAAGTAACTGTGGCCCCTTTTTATCTGAATAATAATGTTAATTTATAATGCAAAATGTAGAAATCAAGAGCTGAAGCAATTTGTACATAACATTTATTTAAATGTTTCAGAACTGCATAATAGCTAAGTATATAATTTAAAAGATTATGTACTTCAGAAGAATTTGTTTACTCTCTTCACCATATAATCCTCAGATTAAATGTAATAAATAAAATGCATAATTATTGATCACTCTATTTAGAACAATTTCAAGAAAATTTTTTTTCAGGGAAATAAGAAATTTTCCATTCAAATTATTAGTTATCTTTTTGTATTTATTTTTGAAGAGATATCAACAAAGAGCTATCAATTTGATTCAAAGTATATACACCATTTTGAAAAAAAGCATAAGCAAATATTACAATCCAAATAATTTCATTAAAATCTTTTAACTATCAAATGAAGCATATTTACAGAAAGAGAAATAAGAAGTACTGATTATATAAATTTATTCTTCAGTAAACAAACATTTCTTATAATTCAAAAAGATTAATATAAATACTCCTTTATATATAATCCTAAATTAAATACCATGTGAAACATATTTTTATACAATTAAACACTCTAATACTTTTTAAATTTTTGTTACTTTGCAATTGCCAAAGAAAATATTTTTCGATGAGATTAATCTATTGCACATTCTCATTGTTTAAAAACAATCTGAAAACATTGGGGGTTGGAGGAATCAATTAGCATTTTTTTTATAAAACTGATTTATTTCCATTTATTTAAAATTAAACCTTAAACATAACAATTTTGAAACACTTACACTTTCAAGAATTTAATACCAAAGAACTATAAAAATTACTAAAAATTTTATTCCTATTGAATATAAAATATTAGTAAGTTTGTAATCATATAACATCTAGAAATTATTTGTTACTCACATGATCAAATGTTACATCATCTGGAATAAAACGTAAATCAAAGCGCACTGAGCTGCTTTCATATTCCCTACCATTTAGCTCAGAATGTAAGTGATTAGCAGTTTCAGGAGTGTCACAATCAACAACTGCATAATAATATTGAAGTCTTTTCATCTGATACTCTCGAAGCTTTTCCCTGTGATATTTAGCTTTTATCTTATCTAGAGATTCCTCTTGATCAGGATCTAAAGTTTCTTCAGTTAACTCAGGAGGACCATTAAGTTTTTCATCTTCCATGCGTTTTAATCCAAATTCAGATGGGTATATCTAATTTATGAACAACAAAAGTCTCAATTAAAAATATTTTGTACAGTTTTTAAACATTTAATCTTTTAAATATATTTTGAAAATTCTGTAATGAAATGCCAATTTTGAAACAGTATTTTTAATAACTCACATAATTGTAAGCTCATTCCTATTATTATCAAAGACATTAATTAAAATAGTTAAACTAAACATTGACAATATCCCTTTTTTACAAAGAAAAATTAAATTTAATAAAATAAGATACAAGATTTATCCAGCATCCTCTAATACAAATTGATTATGAAAATCATAAAGATTAAATGCTTTAAGACTAAAAGGAATTATAAGCTTCAAATGATTACAAACTGTATAAATAACCATAAATACAACAAACTTTCAAAAAGATACTTTTTACTAGCTTTTTAGTAACTAATTTGTATGATGTAACTGGTCTCTGGATATAATGAAATCTGTCTATTTAATTACCTTCTTATTATTTCTCACCAAATTTTTTTCAAATATCTTAAGTATCAGATATTGATGAAGCTTTTACACAATTTTTTATTTTTTCTCAAAAACGTGTAGAGAATTAGGAGTGCAACTAGGAATCAATGACATTTTTTCACAAAAACATTTTGAGAATATGGGGTGTGACTTAGATTCGAATCTAAGCAGCATTCCAAATTCTCAACATGGTTTTGTAAAAAATAGTGTAAAATGGTTAACTGATATCCAATTTTACAAAATTAAAGTAAATTTAAAATGAGAATTAATAAGAAGTGAATAAATAGTTATTTTATAAATATATTATAAACTTTCAAATTCATATATGAACCTGTAATTGCTCTAATTGCCCCATCGAAGGACTTTTTTTCTTTATATTCTGTTGCACACAATTTTCAATGGCATTAATACTGGAAAAAAAGTGCGGCTAAGATTCAAGTAAATATGGTATATATATATTTTCAGTGAAATATGTTAAAAATGAAAATGCTTAGGACAAAATATCAGTTAACACAAAAAGATTTCGCTTCTGGAAAGGAACAAAATACAAAAGACACTAGCCATGAAGGAAAAATTTAAGAAGAGTCAGAAATGAAAGAGGTGGTTTCACATGTTTCTTAGAAAAAAGGCTAACTTAGCTTTGAAATATTCTTTAAATAGCCTGTGACACAAGCCAAGTTTGTTCATCTAAGCTCCTCCACCCCTACAAATGGCATACAAAAACATCTCAGCTCTTATCAGTTGGCTTTGAATTCCATGAGTAGTATGAGTAAAAATTGGTGAATTTGATTTGCATTTTTCTATTTTAGAAGAATTCTTTTAAGAGCCCAATGACAAAGAGCTCAGGGGAAAGCAAACAGCAATTTCGCTTAAAATGAAGATGGAGCTTCTTAAGGCTGTTGATCAAAAACAGAAGATGAAAATGGAAATCTGTAAATATTTTAGTATTGCTAACTCTATATTATCAATAACAATTTTAAAAAAAAGAGAGAAAATTACGGAAATGTTTGAAAGGAGTAAGTGTGAACCAGAGCTCTATGTAAATAAATGTACTCTAATAAACTTAATTTTGTTGAATACAAATACATATTAATTTTCACAATATTCTTCAAAAACAAAAAATATTTCAGTTCCTTCAGTTTTGTGTTAAGATTTTCACATAGTGTGTGTATATATATATATATATATATATATATATAACAGCCACTCGTATATATGATATACACAGATGGTGGTTATCATAATAAGGAAACACCTGTGAATAAAAGTGAATGCACTCCATAAGCATTAAAAATGATAATAGATTCCAGTTTTCTTTATAAATAGAAAGACACATTCTGGTAGTATGAGGTAGCTTTATTTAAGTTCTGTAAGTCCTAGATTTTATAAAAAAAACATAGGATGTGTTGGACCTCTCAAATTTTCAGACGTCAGTTTGTAGGAGACAGTCTAGCTGGAGCAAATGTGACCGAAGCATCCCAACTTTTAGATGTTTCTAGAGGTATGGTGTCAAAAGTCATGAGAGAATACACACAGCACAGCAAGACAAGCTCAGCAAAACAAAATGGGGATGAAAAGGGAAGCTCAGAAAAAGAGACAGATGGATATTGAAGCAGATTGCAATGTCAAAAAAGTGAACAACTGCAGCAAAATTGACCACACAGTTCAATCAGCATCTGGATTCACCAGTGTTAATAATTACAGTTAGAAGGCACCTTCATTAGCAGAACATTTACAACAGAGCAGCAATTCCCAAAGCCCTATATGTTACGTCAAACATTGTTTACAGTGGCATCATACTCACAAAACCTGCTCGATTGATACATGGAAGAAAGAATTGTCTTTCCCACTTGGTCCCTACAACTAGACGGGTGCACATTTGGAGGAGACCTGCACATGTGTATGATCATGATTGTCTCCTTCCAACTGTCAAGCATGGGTTCCTGAAGTTCAAACTACCTTCATATTGCTGAACTCCAGGAAAGAATGATCAAAATCTCCACCAAAACAAAGCACTGGTTCAATCTGCATTGTATGTCAAGAAGTTTCCATCCAAATACAGTATCCCAGTGTTAGACTATCCACCTTATTCACCATATCTTGTGCCAAGCAACTTCCTTTTTGTTTCCTAAGGTGAAATCTACATTACAAGGAACAAGATTTGAGTCCATTGAAATTGTGAGAAAAAAAGTGGCATGCATGCTGAAGGAGCTGACAGAAGAACACAACACTGTTTTAAACAAGTAAAGTAAAGAGAAAATATGCCATTCATAAGAAAATTCTTTTTTAGAAATTACTTACATGAGTAACTATCATTAACTACTTTATTAAATGTTTAACTACAAACATTAATTGACAAATTAATCCATTAAGATCATAATTTAAATTTTTTTGGTTACTAACAACATATGCCAATTTTGTCTAGAATTGTAAAAATCATTGCAGGTATCTTTTTTAAGCAAATGCTCAATCTATTTGCAGCAAAAATACAGTTGGCATTGAAAAAGTCTAGACTTCATATGATGTAATAATTCCTAAGTATGATAAAGATTCATTTCATATTAAGGAAACTATTTTTTAATCTCCATAATTCGAAAACTTTTAAACAGAATTATTTGAAATGTAAAATTAAGACTTATTTTATAAGAAATTAGCTAGCTGTGCCAGAATAAAACATAATCAGTATTTAAAAAAATTGGGTTTTGAGATAATATAGCTATGTTCATGAAATTGACTAAGAATAAATTAGTACCCTTTGAGCTATTAATAGATTTACCAATTTTTCCAGATGCATTAGAAATTGCAAAAGTTATTATTGTACACTAGCTTTCATGGCCCGGCGTTGCACGGGCTTATACCAAGGGTATAACTTAATCCCCATGTTAATTTCCTCCTTTTATTCTAACGCCAACACTTTTGTGGGGTTTGACGCGTACGATGTGAGTGCATGACCCGTGAGTGCGTGTCATGGCTTTGTTGCTTAAAATTTTCCCTTCTCTTCACAAATTCTCGATCCTAGTACCACTGAAGACCCACCGTGTAGGGGCGGGATGCACGTAAAATAAATCGAGAGCTCAAACGTCCTCCCGTTGGTGTGGTGTGGTAGTTAGGAGAGGGGGTGCCAGCTCAGGTGTCGTCCGCGTCACTTGACCATGGTTCAAAATTACGTGGACCGTCCGTAAAAGGCCTCGTGTTGCTGAACAGTGGGACGTTAATATTCACTTAACTTCACAAATTCAGCACTTCCAATATTATTTTCCGAAATTACTTTGATTTCTTTGTTTCTTTCCTCTCCGCTTAGCCCGGCGTTGCACTGGCTTTTACCGAGTGAATAACTTCACCCTCATGGAAATTTCGTGTTTCCCTCAGGCCGATAGCACTTGTGTGTGTGTGTATGCGCGCGATGTGAGGGATTTCTTTAACTATGTCATAAAAACTCCCTTTTTCGAAATTTGTTTTTGCGTGGTGTGGTAATTCTTAAAGATGGGTGAATGCTCAGGTGTCGTCCTCGTCACTTGAGCATGGTTGAAAATTTCGAGGTCCGTCACCAAAAACCCTTGAATAGGCAAACAGTACGAATTTAAAAATCACTCACTCACTTTCCAATTCTTTCCTTTGCCTGAGTGAATAATTTCATCCCCATGGAAATTTCGTGTTTCCCTCAGGCCGATAGTACTTGTGTGTGTGTATGCGCGTGATGTGAGTGATTTCTTTAACTATGTCATAAAAACTCCCTTTTTCGAAATTTGTTCTTGCGTGGTGTGGTGTGGTAATTATTAAAGATGGGTGAAAGCTCAGGTGTCGTCCTCGTCACTTGAGAATGGTTAAAAATTTCGAGGTCCGTCGCCAAAAATTCTCGAATAGGCAAACAGGGTGAATTTTAAAATCACCCACTCACTTCAACGATATTGATTCATATGAGAAAAAATCATAAAATATGCAAAACATCATTGTTTTGTAAAAAAAAAAAAGTAGCACTTGTGTGTGTGCGCACGATCTGAGTGATTTCTTTAACTATGTCATAAAAACTCCCTTTTTCGAAATTTGTTCTTGCGTTGGTGTGGTGTGGTAATTCTTAAAGATGGGTGAATGCTCAGGTGTCGTCCTCGTCACTTGAGCATGGTTGAAAATTTCGAGGTCCGTCACCAAAAACCCTTGAATAGGCAAACAGTGCGAATTTAAAAATCACCCACTCACTTTCCAATTCTTTCCTTTTCCTGAGTGAATAACTTCATCCCCATGGAAATTTCGTGTTTCCCTCAGGCCGATAGCACTTGTGTGTGTGCGCACGATCTGAGTGATTTCTTTAACTATGTCATAAAAACTCCCTTTTTCGAAATTTGTTCTTGCGTTGGTGTGGTGTGGTAATTATTAAAGATGGGTGAAAGCTCAGGTGTCGTCCTCGTCACTTGAGAATAGTTGAAAATTTCGAGGTCCGTCACCAAAATTCTCGAATAGGCAAACAGGGTGAAATGTAGCCTTTTTAAATATAGTTGTATGTTGAAAAAAGACAAAAAAAGTAGAAATTTTTCAAATTTCAAAATTTCACTACTATTTTAAATATTGAAGTAAAATTGTGAGGATTTTTTGAAATATTCGACACACGGGAAAAATGTGTCATGCAATTATCTTTATAAAAGAAGAAATTATTAAATGATTGTTTTAAGTATTTTGAGTGTTTTATTAAAATTTGTTTCGAATGCATAACATACTGCCATGGAAATTCCCCTTCCTTTATCAAAGTTCCTGGTATATGTGTGATTCCTTTATATTAACGTCACTACAATTCCCTTTTTTTTAAAAAAAAATATATCTTCCAGATCTTACTAATGTCAGACAGGTTTCAGTTCTCTTTTTACAGCACGGTGTTACGGTGGCTTTTTTGAGTGTAGAACTATTTTCCCCCTGACTCTCCCCTCAGATATAAGATTTATCTTCAAGTTTCTATTCATGACATATCAAAAACAATATTGCTTTAGTAAAAAAATAATAAATGTAAACAATAAAAAGAAAACTATTTTGATGCTTGAGTAAAAAAAAAGTCATCATTTTTTAATAATAGATAATTTCTAGGAATCTAAAATAATTAAATAATTTTCAGGTTTTCATTAATCAATCAATCGCTACTTACAGTTAGCTTAAAAAGGTCTCTAGAACGTATTTTTATCCAAAATAATAGGCGATATACTTTTTATTAACAAATAATCAATTTAATAAGGAAATAATAGAAACATTCCTTTTATTTTTAAAAAATATATTAATTTAATTCCATTATCTATAAATAATAATAAAAAAAAATTAAATATTGCTTTAGTTTCGTAAAATATCTATTATTTTAAATCCATTTTCTAAAAAAATAAATACAAAAATTCACACCGTTAATTATCGAAAGGACTATTCATTTTTTCATTTCGTTGTTTTTGAATGTTAGATTAAAAATATATAAGAATGAAAAAGCCTGGAAATTTATTTACATTCACTGCACAAAATCATTCAAAAAGAAAATAATACTGTGTGTGAGACTAATATACGTTTCAGAATTATATTTTTTTTACAGTATTTTTTATTCCACTCATTCACTTTTGCCAAGAACAGCAAGTTTGACCTTGGCCACTGAGCGTTAAACAGAGGGAGAAAAAAAAAAAAAAATGATTCTAGCGCATGCGCAAAGCCTTTAGAATGTCTTTAAAGCTTTCATTATTTTTGAGGGCTCAATTTTTAATTGAAAATTCCAAGTTTTCACAATTGATTGGAAACAACAATAATTTTTAAAGAAAAAAGGTTACAAAAATAATGCTTGTATTATTTCTCGCAAAAACTTTATTTTATGAAAATCACAAAAAGAAATCTTTAAAATCCGTAATTTTTAAACGAAATCGACACACGGGAAGAGAAAAAATCATAAAATATGCAAAACAGCATTGTTTTGTAAAAAAAAAAAAAAAAAATTGTTTTTTTTTCTATAAAATTCTTTAAAGAAAAATAGTTTTTCCCCGGAAACGAAACTGTAGCCTTTTTAAAAATAGTTGTGTGCTGAAAAAAAAACAGGAAGTATAAATTTTTCAAATTAAAAATTTCACTACTATTTTAATTCTTGAAGTAAAATTGTGAGAATTTTTTGAAATATTTGACACGGGGGGAAAAAAGTTTCATGCAATTACGCATTATTTTAAAGTAAACTATAAGTTTTATGAAAGAGAACAAAAATTTCGATACTGATAAATATTTTAAATGAATCTCAGAAATGCATTGAATGCATTTTAATTTTAAGAAAATATATTAATTTAAATCCATTATCAATAAATACTAATAAAAAAAATTCTACAGATAGCTCTTGAAACGTTTGGATGTTTGATTAAACATATATAAGTGTTAAAAATCCACTTTTGGGGGAAAACCTAGTTATATGCTAACATTCACGGAAAAAAACATTCAAAAAGAAAAAAATACTATTTGATAAAAACATTTAATTTTTTAAATTTAAATTTTATAGTTTTTCATTCCACTCTGTGTTAAAATTATTTAAACACGTATCTGCGGAAAAAATTATATTATACAAAACTAACTTATTAATTATTTTTAATAAAATTGATTAAAAATGCTCATTTAGCAATTAATTGTGACATACCATTTGCTTACATAATGGCAGCACTGAAAATGAAGTAAATTTCAGATCAGTGGGGATGCAGCAAGTGAATTCAATCATTGAAGAAGAGAGAATTAATTTACGGGTGGGAAAAATAAGCAGAAATGAACAAAATCGAATTGTTGAAAAAGATAGAAATTACTTTGAATGATTAAAAATCAGAAAAAAACCTTTTTGAAGGAAAAAAAAAAAAAAAAAAAAAAACGAAAAGTACATTAAAATAACAGAGGATCATGTTAAAATAAGTATTTATCAGTAAAATTAATTTACGTGGGAAAAATAAGCAGAAACGAACAAAATCAAATTCGGTAGATTCGAACCCAGACAAGAGAAGGATTTAGATGTTTTGCGAAACCGACGCGCTCTAGACAACCACGCTATGGAGCCCTGTAGCAGAAGTGAAAATAGGCGATACTAATGAATGGGAGATTCAAATTGAATTTAATTTTTAATTGAGGGGATCCGTAATTTTGAAGCAATTTTTTCAATCTTCGTATATGTTACAGATAATATTACTGTACACACGGAAAAAAGGTTTTGTGAGATTACCTTCATAAATGACGAAGTTATTCAATGTGAAGTAAAAATTAGGACTACTTTTTAAAAATTCTATAAAAAAAAAAAGTTTTGGGAATTTTATTTTTTAAATGAATGGATCTAAAAGAGAAAGGCTTGAAGTTAATTAGTGTAGAATATTGATTTAATAACACGAAAAGTAATTCGTACCTAACGATTTAGAAATCATTTTCATAAAAACGCATCAGTTTTAACACTATTTTAAAAAATTCGAAAAAAATAGAAAATATCGTTATTTTACAAAAAAAATTATACCGTGTCGTGGCGAAATAAATGATCTTTCCGATTCTGTAATTATTTTTTGTCTAATTTCGACACCGAAAATCGGATGACAATTTTAATATGGTGGAAAACGTAAGATTACCGCTCGGCCGAAACGGAAGGGAAGTTCCGCCAAGTAAACAACCGGCAGGAGTAAAACAATTAGGCGTTTTAAGGTTTTTAATTAATATCTTTTTAACTAATTACAATATCGGAACATAAATGGGCAATACGGCTTCCCCGGAAAATTCCCGATCTTTTGGTACCTTCCGCGACTTTCTGCGTCGTACGGTTCGTGAGAAGATAGACGCACATACATACATACATAGATAGATAGATACGTTTGTTTACCTTCGAATTTTAATAGTGTACTAGCTTTCATGGCCCGGCGTTGCACGGGCTTATACCGAGGGTATAACTTAATCCCCATGTTAATTTCCTCCTTTTATTCTAACGCCAACACTTTTGTGGGGTTTGACGCGTACGATGTGAGTGCATGACCCGTTAGTGCGTGTCATGGCTTTGTTGCTTAAAATTTTCCCTTCTCTTCACAAATTCTCGATCCTAGTACTACTGAAGACCCGCAGTGTAGGGGAGAGATGCACTTAAAATCTATCGAGAGCACAAACGTCATCCCGTTGGTGTGGTGGTGTAGTTAGGAGAGGGGGGTGCCAGCTCAGGTGTCGTCCGCGTCACTTGACCATGGTTCAAAATTAAGCGGACCGTCCCCAAAAGGCCTCGTGTAGCTGAACAGTGGGACGTTAATATTCACTCAATCTTCACAAATTCAGCACTTCCAATATTATTTTTTGAAATTACTTTGATTTCTTTGTTTCTTTACTTTCCGCTTAGCCCGGCGTTGCATGGGCTTTTACCGAGTGAATAACTTCATCCCCATGGAAATTTCGTGTTTCCCTCAGGCCGATAGTACTTGTGTGTGTGTATGCGCGCGATGTGAGTGATTTCTTTAACAATGTCATAAAAACTCCCTTTTTCGAAATTTGTTCTTCCGTTGGTGTGGTGTGGTAATTATTAAAGATGGGTGAAAGCTCATGGCTTCCCCGGAAAATTCCCGATCTTTTGGTACCTTCCGCGACTTTCTGCGTGGTGCTGTTCGTGAGAAGATAGACGCACATAGATAGATAGATACATAGATACGTTTGTTTACCTTCGAATTTTAATAGTGTAAGATGCTTTTTTTTATAACTGTACATACTGCAGTACACATTAAATTATTTCAGTTTGGAAAAAATTATAGTACAACGCCATTTATCCGAATCAATTGGGACCGGACACCATTCAGATACGCGATTGTTTGGATAACCGAATGCAATCCATACAGTATATGAAACCGGACACTATACGAATATTGAAAATCATCACATGCGGGAAAAGTGCTTGAAGAAAAAGAAAAATGGTTGCAAAATCTAGCGATTTTACCTTTACTGTGGAAAATAATCACTTATTTTTTGCTGTACCATTGAACACCTTCGTTTTTTTGCTGCAAAGTGTAAAAAAAAAAAAAAAAAAAACTGGTCCAGATATTTGATGCTTTGAATAATAAACGTTCGGATAAATGACGTTCTACTGTACTTAATAATTTAAATGTTCCCCTTCCTCTGTAAACTTTTTCATCAATACCCTTAAACAGATATTAAACATCCAATCCTAATAATTAAGAAAATCTAAGTATTTTACAGACATATTAATACAATAGGGGGAAACATGAGTGATATTACATTAAAAAGTAAAAAAAATTTTAATGCAGAAAATATTTGCTTTAGTGTAATTTTTGCATTGAAAAAAATTAAGACTTTTAAAATAATTTAAATATAATGTACTCAAAAATAAATAACAGAGCTCTAACCTATCATAATGTTATTTTGAACCAAAACTCACTTTTACTGAAAGAATGGAACTACCAGGAGGTTTAAATGAGTTAAAGACAGTAAATAAATCGTCTGCTCGGATTCTATCCCAATCCATTGAGCAAACTGCAAGTCTCTTGTAACTCTGATCAATATCAGGAGCTTGTTCATGCCCCTCATCCCATTGATGATCAAAATCTTCATCTGAAAAAGTATGAGTATTTCATTATTATCTGCAATGTTCACTACAAGTTTGGTTAAATTTGTTAAGAGTTCCCCATATTTGTGGATTCATATATATCAAACATTACATCACATTTCAGATATGTTTTACTTCATAATTGTTGAAGAAGGAATTATTCAATTGGTTTTTCACATATTTGTGCTACATGTACCTATATATGTTTAATTTAGTAGTTTTTTAGAATAAAACAAGCCTTATCCCCATCTAACATAATTTCCTTCAAAAATAATATATTCTTAATAAAAGTATAAAACAGTAAATATTTATCTGACTTTAAAAAACAATGCATTTATTATATTTTAAGAATGATATGGGTACTTGTGACTAAAATTTTTAATGCTATATAATAATAACCGATTTAAAAAAAGTGTAACAAACATTTTGCATGAAAAAAAAAATAATTACAAGAACCGAAAAATTCTTATTTATATCTATTTACGACCAGAATAAAAGTCAAAATATAATGCAATAGACTGAAAATAATATATATGATTTTTTTTGACAAGTTTTCTTATATCACAATAAGAACTTGGAACTCTGCATTCACATAAAATGATACAAGTTATTAATATTTAATGCTGCATGTATGTGACATGTTACATCTGTATTAATACTATTTATTAATTTACATTGATAAAATATAATGGACTGCATAATGAGAGAAGTAAAAAAATTGTAATTAAGATTTATAAGTACATCATGAAACAGCCAAAAAAATTACCAACAACGGAGCTGTCATCCGATTCAGAATCATCAGATTCTTCTGATTCAGGAATATTACTTTTCTCCAAATGATCTAAAATTGGAAGGTAATTTTATTAAAAGTAAATATTTTCTAATTGTATAAAAAATTATCAATGATTAAATTAAGAAAAAAGTTGAAAATAGTTTATTTTCAAACCTCCTAATAAATGGGTTGTTGCTTTCTTATTACAAAAGAAAACTTCACATGAAAAAACAGTAATTTCTTTCAGACATAAAATCAAATTTCTTAATTAAAAAAATCATCAAATTTTAATACAAGCTTTCATCCATCATTAACTCATGCCAGAGGGGAACACAGAAATTTTTCAAGCGGTGCTGGTGAAGGGAGGGATTAAGGGTCCAAAGTACACCATTCTCATATCGTACCCCAAGACAGCAAAATATATTCTTTTGATTTTATTGATTGTCGGAGACAAAAACATTAAAAAATAAACTATTGAATAAATTATTAGCAGTAATTAATTAAATAAATGATTAATAACTAATATTTAATTAAAGTACATATTATATATGTAGGATTATAATTAATTTAAGAAAAACACAAGGGTGATGAGGGGCAGGGGTCCGTACCCCTGGACTCCGTCTTGTGTGCCACTGACTCATGCCAAGAGAGCACACAAAAACATTTTTAATTATTTAGTTAATAAAGATTATTAAAAAATAAAATTTCATTTAGAAGATAAATAATGCAAAATTTAAAGATGTGTTTAAAAAAAAAATGCATGCTTTAAATATATTTTTAAATAATTTATAAAAAGTAATCTATATAATTAAGGGACTATATAATAGTATGTTCATGAATTATCTCGTGCTTTTATTATAAAAATCAATGCCTTTGAATTGAACCCTTTCTAAACATTGGATAGCATACATGAATACAAAAAGAAATAATCTCAAATATACAGGAAAGTTAGAACACAAAGCAAGGTGTGTATGATGCAATCTCACTTCTTTTCGTATTTCTTTCTATGTAGTTTCAAAATATATATAACATTTTTAAATTTCATTTAGTAATTATAATTTGTACTAAAAAAATTTTCAAAAAATGTTTTTATACCTGATTCTTCATCATCATCATCATCTTCTGAAAAATCATTGGATAACATTTCATCTTGAATTTGAGATTTTTGCTGCTTTACAAACTTTTCTTTGTGTTCCAAATCAGATGCCTGATTCATTTTGTGAACTGTATTTTGATCAATTTTTGATCGAATTTCTACCTTTTTAGAAGACGATTTATCATCTTTTATCAATGATAAATTAGTCTCATGATCTTGCTTTCTTTGTTTTTCCTTTAACTGATTGGATTTTTTTCCTTGACAGTCATTTGCTTCGTCTTCAGACTTACAAATAGACTTTGCCATTTTGGGACTTTTTTTATTATGCGATATTTCTTGTTTTGACTTTAAAATAAAATTCTTTTTCTCTGCCTCTTGTTCACTTTCAGACGAGTCTTCATCACTTGAATTTTTAAAATTGTATAGTTTCTTCAAATTTTCAGATGTAGTAAGATTAAGAACTCTACCACGTTCGTCAATTCTACCACCATCTTTAAAACGTTTGTCTTTCAGCATTTTTTGGAATCTTTTATCCACCTTGATTTTACGAACATTTTTTGGAATTTCTCTACACCTAAAATCTTTGATAACAGATTGAAAACGTTCCATTTTCTACAAAAAGATAAATTCTGTATTATTCCCAGTCTAAAATTATATATTTAACTTTCCAGAAAAATATAAAAAATCTAAAAAATTCATGTATGAGATAAAAGACAAATCAAATAGAATTTTTACAATTAAAACAAAGAGAATTTTTACTTATTGAAATTTAAGTAGAAAATATTTATATTACAAACAAAAGGTGCAAAATGAAATATAGTGCATGTGTGACACAAGTTTTAGTACAATACAAAACATAGAATAGAACCCTAAGAGTAATTGGGGTTTATTGTATTCATTCTGAAATAAGAAACAATGGATAAAAATATAAGGTTCATTGATTATGAGATAATGGATTACCCAAAACATTAGAAATATTATTATCTAAAATATTTAAACTATATGCAAAATAAAATAAGCATAATGTATTTTATAACATATATATACACATGCAGTGAGTGCAGCATCCATTTTTTACATAATTACTCAATTCCATGCTTTTTTATCCTACAAAGGTGTTCTTTAGTAAAATTATTTCAAGTTCCAAATCAAACCATATACTCTTCAAGGCTAATTTTAGTTCCCTTACACTCTATATTTTTTGCAACTACAACATATTTCACATTCCAAGGTACCCCAGATATTTTTTTAATCAATTCAGATGCTAGCTCAATGTAGATTGGTCATTGCATGAAATATTTTTATTACATTGAGGAAGAGGCTGTATAGGCTATTTAGCTGCGAGCAGCCCAATACAAACTAGCCTTTGCAGAAAATTACTTGAAATATTAAGCGTTCAGTCAGTACTATGTAGATTATTTACAATGAATGAACATGGAAAGTTGTTATTCCCACCTGGATGGTGTGGCCGCAGTAGCCAAGTGGTCAAAGTATTGAAAAATGGCAGGCATGTCAGGAGTTCGAGCCCAGTACCACTAAAGACCTGCTGTGTAGGGGTGCGATGCATGTTAAATCTGTTGAGAGCACAAACGCTTTCCATTAGGGTGGTGTAGTAGTTAGGAGAGGGGGTGCCAGCTCAGGTGTCATTGCCCTCGTCATTAGACCAAGGTTCAAAATTACGAGGTCCGTCGCCAAAAGCCCTTATGTAGCTGTACAGTGTAACATTAATATTCACTCACTCACCCACCTGGGTGGAATCCCTCTAAGGAATTCACTGAATGGTTCAAATATTGCTTTACAGGCACTCAATATATATATTTTTTACTTTTATGGGGATATCTGGTCCTGTACACAAAAACTCCCTTTATACCATCAAAGATTACTCTTCTCCCCTGTCTTGTTAAGGGTTAAAAAAAAGAATAATTCAACAAACAATTTAGTTTGTGGTGTAACTAAATGCAGTACAATTGCTTCTGGGTTAACCTGCACCAAATTGAGAAAACATTCCTTCACACCTATAAACATAATAACATTTCAAAAGAATACTCTCTCTCTCTCTCTCCCCTTTCTTCTAATACTGGAGCTGATTGATGACAATTTGAAAGTGAAGTCAACTTAACTTAATTGGAAACTAAATCTAGATCTTATGACCTTTCTTCCCAGATTTCAATATACATAGAAAGAGGGAATAGGAATAACAGTAGAAGTTGATAAATAAAAAATTAAAAAGAGAATTTATATTCAGTAGAAAACACACACACACACACAGTGAGCTCTTGTAAGAAAACTGAATGAGGATTAGATGCTTTTAGTAGCTATTTTTCTCAAGAGCACAAATGCTTGTTACTATTATGAACTAAACAGAATTAAGGACCATAAATCTGAACTTATGATTCTCCAAGTCAAGAAAGATATATGAATATTTTATGGTAAACATCAATCCATATTTTGTAGACAAAATAAAATAGTAATGGGTTGGTGGTAAATAGTAAAATGGGTTTGCGTTATTGGCAACATATTTTGAAGGGTTGACAATTAGGTACTTTTAAATTTCACCAGCTCAGAGCTGAACTAGCTGAAAATGATACAACCAACACAAAATGGAATATTCCTGGCAACCTCTTACCACTCCAATTTCAAAACAAGTGGCAGACTTATCTTATTAGTAACATCTTTTTCATTTTGTTCCTTTTTAAAACAACAAAAATGGATGATAAATCAATAAAAATTTGGGATTTACTCAGAACAGAAGAATCAGTCAAATTATTACAAGTGAAAAGCATTTTTCTTAAAATTACTACTTGTAATAATAATTATGAAATGAAATTGTATTTCGGAAAAGAAATTCAATGGCATGCAACCCTTTTACTTGTTGCAGTGAAAAAAGCACCCAGAAAGGCACTTGGAACTAACATTTATTACCATTTTTTCATGTGTATCCTATGTGATTTCACCAATATAGTCTGCTAGGCAAGATCTGTGCTGGCAAAATTGAAGAGTACTAGCATTTTTATTCATTGTAATATTAACTTTTTTGTTAATTAAGTTATAATAAAATGCAATATTTTGAAAAAAAATCACATGAAACTAGCACAAAAAATATTTCTTTTGTGTTTGAAAAAAAGCATTTCAAACACAAAAATTGGGTACTTTTAGAAATCTGTAACAAGAATTACTTTGACAATTGCAATTTGGTGATCTAGGATTTGTGACAAAGGCAGAGGAAACAATTTTCATTTTGCCCTTGTGTAAAAAAAAAAGAAGAAAAAAAAGGCAAATCCAGTCTTGGTGGCAGTATACACATATTGTTAAAGTTCGTGTCTTTTTCATAATAGGGGCAAGTGGATTTTAAATATCGTTTCCCGGTTCATTTAAATACAAAATTTTGTAAAGTGAAGAACTTTAATAAGTTCTTAGAAATTATTGGGAACATATTAATTGAAGAAACTTTAACTTAAAAACATTAAAAAGAGAATTCCTTTGATGATCTGATATGTTTCCTCATAGTCAAATACTTTTCTTCATCACTGTATATTTTCTCATTTTTCCAAAGCACTTGGGAAAATTGTATTTTTTTTCAATTAGATTTTTAACTTATATAGTATTTCAATTACATTATCAATATATTTATGTATTTTTTCAACAACTATATATATGTGTGTGTTTAATTTATACTTTTATATTAAAATTTTCCACACTTATTCAAAAATAAAAAATAATAATATGAACTGTCGTTAACTTCCTTTAGACCTAATAGCACTTCCATAAAATGTGGGAGCAAAGGAGAATTCCTACCCTTTTTTGTGTTGTTTCTGACTAGTGGCGGAATAGCATTTACACTTTTTAAATCAATTGGGAGTTGACAACTCAGCTGCCAACACTGTTTCTTTTAATGACAAAGTTCATTACCCAAATTTTGGAGATTTTCACACCAAATATTATTTTTTATACTGTAGCTCAGCAGTTTTTAAAGTGCGTACCGCAGAACCCCAAGGATTCCCAGTGCTTTTCTAGGGATCCACGAAAGTCTCTGATTTAATGTTAAGACTTTTGCAGACTTTAAAAGACCTTGAGGAAAAAATGAAAAATGTGCCATCCTAGACTAGATCACTAAATTGCCCCAATACAAAAACTCTACTAGAACATGTATTTCAATCTAAAATATTAATTCAATTTTTTTTATTATTTGCAACCACCAAGATTAGATGTTTACTATTTTCTCAGAGGAAAAATAAAATAAGTGTTCAAAAACTCTGTATAAGTAGCAGAGACAGTCTTAGAATTATTAAAAAACCTTTAAATGACTCAAACAAGGGTTGGGAGTCAGGGATGGGTGTTCCAAATTTTGGGGATCTTCGTATGTCAAGCTGATACATAAAGGGGGATGCCTTGGGATATAAAGTTTAAAAACCAATGCTGTGTTGTTGATCCTTCGAACTTAATGTTTTTCATAACACAATTACAATACATGTTTCATATAATAAGTAAACAAAAGAGGAAAAAATTAGGTACTCATTAATTATAGGGACTATAAAGCAGCCATGTGGAAAACATTCCAAATTGTAGCTTATAACAGTTATTATAAATACGGGCACTAATTTGTTATCAGTTTGCGGTCCAAACTTTTTTTCAGCATGGTTTTAAAACACACCAAAAAGATAGAAGCTGCAATCTAGACAACAAAAAGTACAGAATAGGTTAAATTTGTAAAAAAAAAAAAAAAATCAAATTAAAATTGCCTGGAATTTTTAGGTTACCTCCATAAAAATTAATAACACACTTAATAATGATGGCAACCCTAAAACCAAACATTGAAAATCAAGGTAACCATAATGAAATGTTATCGCCCAGTTTGGCAAATGTCAACAACAAAAATCAAATAAGCGTACTAATATCAAATTAGTGCGAATTTTTCTACCATTTTATTGCAGTGATGAAAACCCGATATGTGCAAATGAGTTAAGAAAAGGCAAATAGCTTTTTCAACAAAAGGAAACTTTGCTTTAGCATTATTTTGTTCTAATAATCATGTCATGCAGATGGAATTTTACAAAGAGTACCTGGAAGTGTATTGTCATTGCACTGTTGGGTACTTTTGTATTATCGCAACCTGTTGATGACATTATATGAAGCGAAGCACATTACTGCCCATTCAGCACATATGACACATACAAAATTGGGATGCCAAGTTATCTTGAACATTGGCGATTGTTGTGATAATATCTAAGTACCACTGTTGTCTTCATGTTCCGAATTTGTTGTGACTTTATCATATCAGATAATATTGGCAATACTCATATTCATAACCCTGAAAGTTACCAATGCATCTTCCCTGTAAGCAATAAGTGTTAAAGATAGATCAAAACTCAATTTAAATTATTGGTATACTTTTGTATTATCACAACATATTGGCGACATTACATGAAACAGAGCACATTATTGCCAATTCAGTGCATACAACACATGTGAAATTGGTTAACCACCTCACAAAGTTATCTTGAACTTTTACAACCTTAATTGAAAAACTATTTTAATGAATTTGCTTTTTACTATACCACATTAGCAAAATTGAATGTTATTACTCTGTCTGAACCTTAATTTTAAAAATATTTTAAATGTAAATTTTACAATTTTTTTATTTATAAGGTACTTTTTCATATAAATTGTAGTTCTTTAAAAAGTAATAAATAATTTTATTTCCTTGTATATTCCCATTATTTCAAGTAGGCTACAAAAAGGTCATACGAATGTTGTTAATGGTATTTCAAAATGAATCGACTTAAGAATTCAGAATCTATCCCACAGCTCTAAAATGAATTTGAATAGTGTAAATATATTTATCATCATTCTAAATCCATTTCAGACTCTGAAGCAGTTTATATGAAATGGATTTAGAATGAAGACAAATGTCCAAAATATCAGTTAATCATGAATACGAGCAGTACACAGGAATTCTGATGCATTAATGTATACATTTTTGATAGATAATAATTGCCATTTCCGTTAAAAAATTGGGAAAATGGATTCTGGGAAACGGATTTTTCAGATTTTTATCAAACTTTTAACATTAAATATTTTATACCACCATCAAAAATGTAAATATACAAATAATCATATACACAGTAATTCATATCCATCTTATACAATATATTAAGTCATTGGAAAAATATATACTGGCACGCGTAAAATATAAATTCAAAAAATTTTAATGAATATAAAATATATAAATTGATACGAATATATGTCACAATAAAAACAATGTTCACTTTTAACTTACTTGAGTATTTCGCAAACAAGATTTATGGAACAGCTTTAGTATCGCCCACCCAAAACTTGAACTAAAAAAGTTACGCCAAACGACCGCGATTGATGGTATGTTTTGGTAACCAGTTCCACAAATTTTTTCGTCCAATCACAGAATGCCGCTTACAGCGCTACCTTCAGGTAAAATGGAGAACTATTTCGAAAAAATTGTGAAAGATGTTCGAACGCCAAATCCTGTTTTCTAGCCAAAGGTCGATCGCCATTCTTGAGTTGACAAGATTATAGCAACCATATGGAAGATTATTACGCCGGAGAATTACGCGTAGTAATACATTAAACTCGCGGGGGGGGGGGGGGGGGAATTCCACGTTTCTGCAAAAGCTCTCTTTTTCCCTGCACAATTAAAAATAATGTTTTCTTTTTTGACATGTAGTTTGGAAATGAATATATAATTATACTGTACAATATATATATATTATTTTATTTTTCTCACGTTTTCATTACTTTAATTTTTTTTAAGTTTTAGGGGGAAATGGCTATTTTTTTTTTAAAAAAATTGTGGAAAATAAAACCTGAATTTTTTAACAACCAAAACAGGAAAACAACACGACTTTTACAATTTTAGATTTTTAAAAAGGAGGCAGTAAGGGATATAAATAAATTTTTCTCAAGTTATAACATATAAAATTTTCACCATCTTTCAAAACAGATTAAGAAAAGAAAAAAAAACTGGAAGATCTTGAGATTTATTTTTATACATTTATTATATTTTTTCATCTGTAAAAGTATTTTCATTTTTATACGTTGTATATGCATTCTTATTTTTATACATTTACAATGTATGCTAATGCACTTTCGAAATTTCTTAAAATTATACTTGGTTTTCTTTTTTGTGCTGTATCAACTTAAGAAAAAATTTATTATATATATATATATAAATCATTTGTTTCATTTAGTAAAGCACTTTTAAATTGATAATCTGTGTAAAATAATTGAATAATATTTTTCTCTAAACAAGCTATAAAAGATTCAAAAAATCTTTTCAATGAAATTAAAGGTTTTCTATTTTGTACATTTTATTTTTCTATATTTGAATCACACTTAAGTACAATTACAGCCAAAATTACAATTTCTGTAATTTAAATATCAATAAAAAAAATAAAAGGTGTTTTTTTTCACTTAGATAATGATGATTTTAAATTTTAATTGTTCCTTATTTTTTTTTATTCAGTGTTTTCTGATAATAAATACTTAAAAATATTATATAAATATCAAAAACTCGGAAAATGATTTTAAAAACATTTTATTACTATTAAAGACTGAATATTGAATCACTAAGGAAATTCTAGAATGTGAAAGTGCCGAAAAAGAATGTTACATCACAATCACTTATATTATAATTATTTATAAAATAAAATTGAATGTTTTAATTAGCACCGATTTTAGATTTATTCACAGATTATAGCCAATATTGAATAAAGGATAACATTAGAATTAGATTTGCTTGACTTTTTACTTTAGTTTTCACTCCAATTAGGAAAAGTTTACACTTGAATCAAATATTCCTATTTAAGTCCTTCATATTTTATATTATCTGAGCCTTTAAAAAAAACTCTTCTTAAAGTGAAATCTTGAAAACGCTTATCTAAAATAAAATTCAAGTAATGATCAACCCAATATTTATATATACATATTAATTATGTGATTATAAAAACTATATAAAGAGAGAGATTTATCTTTTAACTATGTGTATTAAACCACAATTAAAGATACATAATTTTCAAGCAAGGAAAATTTTAGGTATTTGAATTCCTTTTTCTCTTTTTAATCACTTGACAATTTATATGAAAAGGACACCTTTAAATTAAAGAATACATAATATCATTGAAAACGGGATGACTGTTTTTGATTTCAATGAACATCATTTTTAATAAATCTTAACAAGTTGATCCGATCAAACAGCAGTGTATAACGCCTGAATAAATTCTGATTGCTTAATATAATTAAATAGAGATGGTGATTTATTATGAATGAGTGATTGAATATATATATTAACATCTTACTATTCAGCTACACAAAGGCTTTTGGTGACAGACCACGTAATTTTGAACCATGGTCAAGCAATGAGAACGGCACCTGAGCTGGCACCCCGACTTCCACACCACATCAACAGGAGAACATTTGAGCCTCGACGCATTTATCGTGCATCGGCCGCTTCTGTTGGGTGGGTATTCAGAGGTACTAGGCTAGAACTCACACATGACTCGCCAGTCACGAGTCCATTACTTTGAACACTAGGCTACCGCGGCCTATTGATTCATTATATTATAAAGGATAATAAAAATGAATTTTTTCAAGTGTAAATAGTTGCTTAAGAGTAGTTATATCAAGTCATACTAACATTTTTTATTTTATTTTTGATGCTCCGCAGTTATGGTCATCTTCTTGTCTTAAACTGAGAATCATTAGTTTAGAATTTCATTTTTTTTTTTAACCATTCATTTCATTTTGAAAGATCTACAGCTTTAATTAAGTATGAACGAGTATGAAATAAGAAACAGAATGAATTTTGTACAGTGATTAATAATATAAAAGTTCTAGCCATCTTCAACTTTTTCTGTCCCGGACAAAGATGGAAAATGCCGCCCCTCTACCCAAAGTAAAAAAATTATTTTTCAAAAAGATAAATTGTGTATTTATGCTCACATAGATACACACATTTTAAGAATAATTCTTACGAACAAAAGGTATCACAATAAAATAACTAAAACTCAAAAATAAAGCAAAACAAACAAACAAAAAAATTACATTTTTTTCTAAATTTTAATTCTGAAAACTTTTTAATCAATTTTTTAAAATCAGTTTGTTTAGTTAATTCATATTCGGTAGACAATAAAGCAAAACCATTTAATCTATTTTAAAGACGAAAATTGTGGATTCTAAGAAATTTTTTATTAGTTTTAATTTTGAAAAACACTTCTTGTTGCACTTATTGGCAAAAAAAGCGAAGCTCTTAATGCAATAACAAGATTTGGTGCAAATTATAAAGTTGAAATAAGTTTAGGAATATCACAATTGGGCTCTCTTTTTTGATTAGAGAAGGTTGTGAAAACATCCAATTTCACAATTTAACGTACATTTCCGCCTCGAACTCTTCAGACTACAACATTAAAAAAACCTGACGTAAACATATAGATTATAAAATAAGGAAATATGATACATTAAATGAAATGCCCAATTCCCAATTTTCCTTAAAATATATCAAAAAGTATTTTCAAATTCGGTCCAAATGCCGCCCCTGATAATGAGCACCCCTAAATCTCGATTTTATTTTGTTGTGTTAAAAAGTGCGAGTTATACGCCGGATTTTGTGGTACTAATTATACTTTGATATTTAATTCCTTATTTCACACACACAATGCTTACATATACAATTACTTATTTAATACTTATGTATTCAAATTATAAACTTATCTACCTGTATTAAAAAGTAAAACATTAATATAAAAATGCAAAAATTTGAAGAGCAAAACTTTATTTTTTTGGTCAGCTAAAGGGTTATGATTGCGGCAAAACCTTTTAACAAAAAATTAAACAAGCAAAAATATTACCTTTGAAATAAAAATAGACATTTTGTAATTAGAAAAGCAAATCAACAGTATTTACTCAGAAATTTAATTTAATAAAAAGGAAAGAACTAAAGCATAAATCTCGTGAAAAGAAAAGTATATAAATCACGAAGACTACTGAAAATTTAATGATAAAATAACTTGTATAGCTTTTTTGAGAAGCAAATTTGTCAATATTTTTGGTGAAATCAATTTTTTCAGAGATTTCGGATTCAATAGATAATGTGTCCATATCTGAAAGCCATCAAAAAGTTGAAGGAGAAAAAATGCTTTTGGAGTATATTAAAAGAATTACAGACTTCTAAGAATGCTTTTTGCCATGTCACTAAGAATCAAATTTAAAGAACAGCTACTATACAGGGCACATGGACTGTTCATGAATATAACGTCCTAATTCTAAACTATACTCACGTATTTTTGCTTCTCATATTAGGCAATCAGTATATTTATCAATTTAAAAACAGTGTTTCTCAACGTGGGGCCTATCCCCCACTAACTCAAAAAATAACTCGTTTAGAGTTTAAATGATCTATTTATTAGTAATATAGCCAATTATATAAATATATTTAACTACTTGTTTGTGTAATATGTGACAAATTGGTGAATTGTCTCATATGTTTGTCAATTGTGAATGTTTCAAAAAATCGTAGTTTAGTCTCTGTACAGAAGTCCAAACTATATAAAGAGAGAAAATATAATATATAAACATTTTTCAATAAAAGGAGAATGTTTTAAAATCTGTCACTCTCTCTTTTGGGAAATAAAAATTCTTAATTTAAAACAATTTAAATTGCTTTTTATTATAATAATATTCTTAAAACAATCTTCTATATTCATTCTAATTCGGATGACACTAAATATTCATTATATGCTTTTGCAAAAAATTAGTAAAATAAATAAAATCACAGTTCCGAACGTAGCTAGTAACCTAAAATTTGCTATTTCAAAGATTCGACTTTTTATAGCATGTACTAATCCTCTACTCTGTGGAACTCAAGAAATAATAGGAACACCCATAATGGACATTTTTTAAAAAAATTTAACCATATTAAGTAAATATGAGATTTTGGGCTAATATATCAAGTAAACAGAATTAAAAAAATTCGTGAAATAGAAATTGTGGGAAACATTTAGCGCACAGACCACGCGAATAAATCATTTTCTGCATTAGGAAAATGAAATCTACCGAAATTAAAGATTAATACAAAAGTAACGACGTACAACAGTATCCAAACG